>JAVQJG010093615.1:0-16981 GCA_036024015.1 Craterocephalus amniculus | reverse complement strand
CTCTAAAATTAAGAGTTTCAGAACAATGACAGCCACGGTCTGAAAATTAATAAATGAATGCAGCAAAAAAATAGAGGAGGCTGTGCTTCCCTTTGCTTCTGGGAGAAAACGCCACTGATAAAAACAAGGATATTTCTTACATATATTTGAATGCTATCTTGTGCTTTTTGATAATATGACATCAAAGACTAATGGTCTGAATTGAACCAATGGTAAATTGGCCCAACCACAACTAAATGTCAAAGAAAACTGACAAAATGAGAGGAGAAACTTTGCCTTTTATATATCTTCACACCTTTTACAGTTGGTAAAGTCATATTACCTTTAAACAGGACAAACAATTGCAGCTCAAAACTGTGTTGTATTTAAAGGTTTATCACTAAATGTTACAAATTCAGTAAGGGTTCAGGTGTAATCTAATGTGATTATAACAGTTTATTATGTAATCCGACCGCACAATAGCGATTACACGTAATCCGATGCTATTACTACCCAGATGTTTTAATACCCATTCACACAAGGCTGCAGTTCGTGACGCTGCTTTTATCTACTGTAGGAACTGGGACTTTTACTGAAATCACAACAATCACTTCCTACTTAAACACCCAAGTTGGGTCGTTCTAAACAGGCTAGTTTCCGGGGGAAAAACCCCACAAACGAATATCGTGCTCTCGAGATTTTTAGTTCACTTTAATGCAAACCACATGTAGTAAATTATACATGCTGAAGATTAACGAAATAATAGTTAAATCTCTGGAATCCCAAAACACTCCAATCGACGGTTCTCTCCCAGTCGCTGCTGCAGCGTGGGGTTTCCCAGCGCCGACTGCAGGGTTACCGCGCCCATCCATTTCCTCGCTCAATGGCTGCACAAGAGTGTTACTACCGATATGACAGGTGTTAAGCTTTGCATTGAGGAAAGAACAGACTATCTTGCACTTTGAGAAATAGTGACTTTAGAAGTCAACTGTTTTTGTATGTCAGCGGAGTGTCCTCAGTTCAAGATTAGTGGGTGTGATCGCCCCCCTCCCCTCTCCGCCTGGTTGTCAAGCTCCCCAGACCGTAGCCTGCGTTCGGGAAGGGCTGCTCCTCGGATAACTACGCTAGCTGGCTTAGCTAGTTAGTGAGCTAGCATTGTGGTATTCGTTGATGCGTGGATCGGAGAGATAAACCGTCTTTTTTTCCAGTCAATGCCAAAACGCAAAAACAGGCGCAAATTGATTCAGGTAAGTTAATAATGAAACGAAGATAATGCTAGGTTACCACCTTTTTAAGGTGACTGGTAATTGCATTCGCTGATCAATTCTGGTGGAATTGGACTGCCCGGGGGTGGGGTAGCGAGAGCTAGCTTCCTAGCCATTAGATAGCAGCGGTTAGCTAATGTTAAGCTGGCTATTTTATGTTGAGCATACAAGTAGCTTAGGTACAAGAGTTTTGCAGCACTAGATCCAAACAGTGCTGACAGCAGACCAGCAGGTAGTTGTAAATCTCTATTATCATCCATTGGGTTAGCACTGGTTTGTTTATATTAATATAAACTACTGGTTTTTCGTAGTGACAGAAACGGTAATGTTGAACAGCCAGGCTGTTCTCATCGATGGCCCAGTTAAGGTGCAGCTTGGCCTAAATTAAGGTGCTCTCAACTACAGAAAGTAGTGAGTGGGCAGTGAGGACCATTGTTTAAAAGGGTCAACACTTCAAGCTTCATTGCTCGCATTATGTTGCGTCGTACAAGTGTTCCGTGTAAAGATGTTGCTGTCTTGATGATGACACATTGGGTTGGGCTGAAACAGTACATTTTCCTGTAAACACATTTGATACCAAATTATGGTAATTGGCGACAGCTGAGCGTTTGGGATCACCAGTTAACTTACAAGACTTATTCCTGTATATGCACAGATATTCTCCAAAGTGTGAACGATTTTGGAGGAGTGAGATATTATCGCTGCGTTACCACCCTGTTTTTTACAAGCCAAGCAAATAAGTTAGCTTACTACCGCCTCCCTTCAACAAAACCAGCACACCGGTGTAACGCCTTCATTTATAATAGTAACGATAGTTATTTATCTGGAGTCAGCTAATTTATATGTATACAATTACTAGTGATAAAAACCCTTTCACTTTAGGAAAAATTCCAAGCCTCGGTCAATAAGTTTGTTGCTTACCGAACTGAAACAGGCCATCGTCGCCCGACCTTGCAGTTTTTACAGGCTTAGGTCCACCACAAGATGAGGCAAAGTAAATATACCAGGACGTGGTAATTAAATTAACTGTGGACTGTTGTATTTAATGAGATTGTCAGTATTCAGATAAGTGGATTTATTCAAGCCAGTCAACAAACCTGTTTAAAGGTTTACGCACTCTTGGTTTTGAAGCTAACTACATAGCACTCGGTATAATTGCGGAAGAGCGGCGGAGTCTTCCCTAAAGTGACTCGTTAGATTATTTTGCATCAGATGATTTAGTCGGGAGTTGCTTGGGATTGAATCCAGCAACTCTTTAGTTCAAATGATGTTTTCTTTCTTTGAGAAGTTAACACACAGAAAAAAATTGAGAAGAAAACGACTGCAATTCTTAACTGAATACCAGCCTTGCCCTGCCTGCAGGCCTACGCCGTCAAGCCTGCTAGCAAAGCTAGCTCGCAGATAGTAGTCTGCAAGATGGCGTTTAGCTGCATCTTCCCAGATTTTCATCGTGCACATGAAACTATTACGTTATGCATTGTTAACTAAATACAAAAATCCAGTAAGATTTAGTCCGACTTTAAGCGTGTAATCTTCATAATTTTGCCACATTATTGCGCAACACTACCAAAATGACACAGCTGTAGTGACATCTAAACAAATAGCAACAACAAACTGAAACTGTATGTGGCAGCTATTCAAATACCATGTAAATAGTGTGGTTTTGTTTGTAACAGCACGGTATGCAAATCACAGTACTGCACACAGTATCTAAGTAAACTGCCTGCACACTCTTGGCCAAAGGGTGGTTGATTTCTGTTGACATTTTTTAAAATCATGTATCTACTGTGTAGATAATTTTTTGAATGCACATTGAATACCAGTGTTGCAAATCTTTATGCAACAGGTTACATCTAAACTCGTTAAAATGAAAAGGTCTGTTTTAGCTAGTGATTTTGCTAGCAGCTGAAAATCCAGGCACTTTCTCTTAGAAAGTGCCTGGATTTGTTGTATATATTAAAGAAATTAGATTAGACTCATCCTTTTTTATGTTTTGAATACACTTTTTTTAAATGCCTGGACTGGCTTTGCTACTACTTATGTTAGTGGACATGGATAGGATTAGAGATTCATTGACTGAGGATTTTAGCTTTTAGGATTAAAGAGTTGCTCAGTGATATTGCTGGTTATGGCTTTTTCTGTGATCCAGCTTTAGACCTGTGAAACACTGCATTATCATAGTTTAGCTGTAGAGCTAAGCCGGCTTGTCCTTTTGCTAGCAGATGTTTATTTGCCTTCTACAAGATACGTAGAAGGCAAAACGATCTGAAAATGTAAGAGAGACATGCAGAAGTAGCAGACACACTCAACCCTCAAGAGACTAGTGAGCTGAAACTTCAGGCTGTTTGCCACTGCCCATTGTTTATCATGCAGTCAGCTGACCCTGATCAGGCGCTTGGAAAGGAGAAGTAATGGGGGAGAGGAACTCCATAACTGTAATCATCCACAGAAGTAAATGGGGAAATTTTTCTCTCTTACTTTTACCTAAAACATATTCAAAACAAGTTTGTGACATTTTTCAAGCATGCCCGACATTAGTATTTATTGCAAGCCTTTTTTGAAGTTTTAGTACTTCTGAAAACTTATGGCATTGTGTGTTAACTGACTTGGTACAGAGTGCATCTCTTTTTGATCATTTATAACTTGAGTTGAAGACCAAATTGTTATTGCAGTATCCATTTAGGTAAAATATTAAATTCATTTTCCCCCAGTGAATTGCATATTGCTGTCTGTAACCACTTTGAAACCACAAATAATTTTACACTTTAGCATTTTACGACATTTTAACATATTGCATATCGTGCACACACTGACCTCATGAAAGTTGATAAACAAAAAAATAGCCTACACAATTTGAATTTCTAAATTGTTTTCAGAAAGTGTAAAAATTCTTCTTTATTGATACAGTTTCAGATGTTCTCAAGGGTGAAATGACTATGCTCTCTCAGGATGTTGCTGAAAGATAATATGATACATTTATTACAGGATTGAGTGTGAGAGGATAATCTGTGTTGTAAAGGTCTAATCAGCTGATCTAAAGGATGATGAACTCTGGTAAACGACATTGTGAATGTTGTCATTCAGCTGTTGGGGATGAAGGTGTACTGACTGAAATCCATTAGGTAAGGTAATTAGGAGGTCAAGATTAGGGCTGTCCCGATCCGATACCAGTATCGGGTATTGGTGCCGATACCAACAAAAAAACACGGATCGGAAAATATCGGCCTGCATTGAAATATGCCGATACTGTTGCAGATACCAGGTGATCAACATTTTCTATCCAGCCCTTTAACCTCAACACCCTGTACGAGATCTCCCTAGTTCATTATCTACATGATTTACTCAGGTTGTTTTTTCCTACAGCAGAAATGTGTTGTGTGTTACACAAAGTCTTTACATTTATTCTAAATTAACTCATTGGTTAATAATTAATGACTCAATTTTTATCACACCTTCTGTTGTGGACTTTATTAGTTACACCTTAAGGTTTTGAGGTGAGGTTTGACACAAAATTTTGCTCATAACAAAATGTAAGTATCGGTATCGGGTATCGGCCGATACTCAACCCTCTGTATCGGTAGTGAAAAAGTGGTATTGGGACAGCCCTAGTCAAGATTGGTCAAACTTTATAAATCATTGCTAATTGCAGCCTCAGGTATTTCTGCATTAAATGTTTTTTCGAGAGGGAAAGTTTATTGGGTGTCCCATTAAAAGGCCTTTCAAGCTGAAATGTCGTAACCTGAGCTGTTCAGTCCAAAGAGGTTTTTGCTTTGCAAAAGTAAATTCAGAGTTTTAACAGTTTAAATGACACTTTCAGTATCAATACAAAGTTGCTGTTTTGGAAAAAGATGGAAGAAAATTAATAGGCCAGTTCAATGCCTGCGTTCAGTTGTCCTTCCAGAAGCACTTCATCTGTAGACAACCTAATATTGCCATATTTCTGTATGCTCTTTTATTATTGGGTTATTAGCTTTGTCAGCACTTTCCTGGCATGGTGACAAACTATATTGTTTGTAAGTAAATATAGTCGGTTTATAAGTCTACCTTTTGCTCCTTATTTTTTTTAAACATTCATAATTTCAGACATTTAAGAGTGAAATGGCAACAGATGTGTTCCCCAATGTAAATCATTTTGACACACTTGAATTATTAGGTGGACCTGTGTACAGGGTTATACTTAGTCTAAAATATCATTGACCACCTTTTTAAAACTACAACAATATAATAATCAAACCGACATCTGTTGCTGGTGTTCCGGTGTCCACCATAGTGTTTCAATTTAGAAAATAAATGTTGCTTTGAACTATTTCACTTGGACTGTTCATAATGTCATTAATTTAACAATTGCGTTTTTGAGCGCGCTAATAAAAAGTACAATTACTAATGTTGGTTTTATTTCTGAAAAACATTTTATAAGTTATGTTTTCATCATAACAAAATGGTTTTGATTTTACTCGGTTTTTATTTCAGAGACAATACTGCATCGGCTGAGCAATGTTCTGCAGAGTGCACATTTAATTTGTTTTTTTGATGCCATAGTCTGTAATTCACTGTAATTCACTGTAAGTCACTATCTTCTCCATAAGTTATTCTAATTAAGGGACTATTTTATGTGAAAGGCAAAATTATGAATAATGTATTAATTTGCTTTGATTATTATTATTTCAAGACATGTTCACAATATCTGGGCCTGTTCTAGTAGCATGACATGAATTAGAAAATATATATTTTATTGGATGAACTTTGACAGGGGCCTATGAGTTCTGTATTAATATAAGTGGCTTATTGATCACTTGGCAAAAATTTTGAGTATCCCAGGGATTGAGGTCAACAGGATAATGACCGCTTTTCGGATCATTGGAAAGTCACGCCTCAGCAGGATTTGTCTGGCAATCTGAATTGTGTGTCAGGGTTATGTGAGAGACATTGAGGTGGGAATTTCAGATTGAACAATGAAAAGTAAAATGCATCATAGTTGGGTAATTCATTTTTCATCTGAGAAATTCACTTGGACTACTGCCATCATATTGATTGTGTCTTACAAGGTGTCTTTTTTCCTCCATTGTCTTCTTTCTAGATCAACAAGTGCCCCGTTAGCTGGAGAAAGGTAATTAAAAAAGCAGGATAAAATGACTGAACTGGACCAGCTACGCCATGAGGCAGAGCGTCTCAAGAATGAGATCAGAGTGAGTAACAAAGTAAAATTCCTCCATTATACATATCAACAGTTTGTTATGAAAAATATGCTCTTACTCTGTTTCAACTTCTACAGGATGCTAGGAAAGCATGCGCAGATGCCACACTATCACAGGTATTGTATAGCACGATAGTCTTTGCTTCCAAAGTTGCTTTGTGGCCTGAAATTAACCAGAATGTTTAAACACTTTGCAGATCACAGCTAGCATTGACCCCGTCGGCCGAATCCAGATGCGAACAAGACGAACACTGCGGGGTCATTTGGCTAAAATCTATGCCATGCACTGGGGATCAGATTCAAGGTACACTGACTACCAGTACATATGAAAATGTTCACCTGCTAGATTGTCTTGCTGTTTCTAAAATGTCAAGCAAGGTCCAAAGATTAGGCCCTAAATTTGAGATTCTCTTTAACGATTTAGGGTGCACTTACACCGTGATAGTGGGCTGGACTTGAATGGAGACTCGGTCAGTTAAGGGTGGCAACATTCTTTCGGGTTTGGGTTCGAGTTTGGGTTCACACTGCACTACTCAAACAACCCGTACCTTTAAATGTTCCACTTCCCAGTGGCACTGCATAAAAATTTACTAAAGAAAAAGCCCAGACACATGAGAAGGAGAACATGTGCATCTGTTGGTTAATGCAGAGACTACTCTGGTTTCTACCACATCTTATCAGATCCTAGCAGTCTAGGGTTGAATATATTTATATCAGAAACTTGTACAGAGTTTTTCGCATCACAATTGCATAACCAACAGTGGAAAAATATCTCACTGTGCTGAACGATAGAATGAGAAAAATCTGTCAAAATGAGCCCAAGGTTTGAAAATGTCACCCTTGCAGGGCTTCACAATAAAGCCCAGTCTACAAAAATAATAAATGAAAAAAAGAAGACATAAAATGCACTAAATATTTGCCTGCACCCATGATTAATCCTATGTCGTTTCAACCTATTTTTCTTTTCCATACTGCTCTTTCATTTGTGGGAAGTACTATCCTATAGCCAATGAGCAGTGATGTCCAGGCAGATTGGTTCGCTTCAATTAGGTGCAGTTTTGTGTAAAAAAAAAATAGATAAAATGAAAAAATTTGAGATCTTCACCCAAAAAAAGTCCCGTAGTGTCCCCGTATGAAAGTCTTTTTTGTTTTTTGTGACTATTGTTTTTTTCCTCTTTCATTGAAGTGTAACATTGTGATTGTGTGATTCTTCTCTTTGTAGGCTCCTGGTCAGTGCTTCTCAAGATGGCAAACTCATTATTTGGGATAGCTATACCACAAACAAGGTAAGCTTTTTTTCCCCAAGTGTTGTACAGTAGTGTTGGTTAAATCTGCAGAAAGAAAGTTTGGATTTGCAAATAACGTTGTCAGTGTCTCTGCTTGAAAATAATATCCTGAAAATGCAAGAACAAACTTCTCCCTCATCCAGGCAAACAGTTAGTTTGGCTAATGCGACTTCAATGCGAGCAGTGGTCTGGCCAAGAGCTTGAGGACAACAGTTTCTAAGAAGGGACAGTTGACCCACCTCCTTCAAATACCGCTTTTCGCAATTGGTTGAAGCTTAAATCATTCACAGCTTAAACCAATCACAGCACTCTTCACTCTGACTTGTGTGTAGCCAGCGGGGCTTACAGACTCTTCCCGAAGACGGTCGGGAGCAAGCGAAAACGTCTTGCCCTCCAATAAATGTCTCCAGGACTAACTTGTTGCACACATTTCATAATGAACTTTCTGTTTAATGTGCTGAAAACAGAATCTACTGCTGTGTCGTCTTGACCAGACTATATGGAGCTTCTGAAATTTAGTTGACGGGACCAGGCTAGCAAATAGGAAGCATAGATTCTATTTCTTAGAATAAATAAGTTATGTGAAATATACTTATTCTTATAGAATTAGTGCTATTAAAATCAAAAGAATAAATAACTTTACATTTCCATATGGACTAGTAGTATGTTTTAAAAGCTTTTCAGATCACCTCATAGTAAAAGGGAGAATTTGTAGCCTTTAGCTTGACTTAAGTTGTCTTAGAGAAGGTAGTGCTGTTTTTGTGCTTAGTGGTTATTTTGGCTTCACCACCAGTCTTAACGTGGTATAATTAAATATAGTTTATTTTAAAACAAACTTGCTAGAAGCAATGTCTCACACAGAAAGACAAAGGATTGAAAAGTCATTCTTCGAGTGTATCTTTTGACTCACTGAGAAACTATGCTGGAGAGAGCTGAGATTGGTGTTAGGATACCTTAATGCTTATAGGGAATTGCAATATGAACGCCGATCATTTCGTTCTTTGGTTTATTGAGCTGCATCAAGTACCACTCAAGAAAGAAATATTGATTGAAATACTGTTTTGTATCATGTTT
Source organism: Craterocephalus amniculus (assembly GCA_036024015.1). Taxonomy (NCBI): domain Eukaryota; kingdom Metazoa; phylum Chordata; class Actinopteri; order Atheriniformes; family Atherinidae; genus Craterocephalus; species Craterocephalus amniculus. The sequence goes on along the minus strand of JAVQJG010093615.1, from coordinate 8,183 downwards.
CCATGTAAATGGAAATTATGCTGGCAATATTACACAGGATGTTGCCTAATGTCTCAATGGAGCACTCTGTTTTCTGTTCCCATCTCTCTTAGATTGCTCATGATGACTGCATTTGATCTGGGTGGGATGATGGTGTGATAAAAGCTGTTTGACATAAACATGCAACATTTCCTCTGCTACTGTCACACGTTTAGGGCTTCATTATTTGTAGAAAGTCTGCTATTAAGAGCTAGGGCTGTAACGATACTCCCAACTCACTATTTGATTCGTATCATGAATTTTGACCCACAATTTGATACACAAAACTTTTTTTTTTTTAAAGCAGTTTTATTTAAATAATATAACGCACAAATTTGGATGTCCAGATTTTGGCTACATAGATCTTGGTTTAGCTTTGCTGCTAACCACAAGCGCCTCGTTTCATCTGACAACTTATGGCATTGTCCCATTATTTGTAATAATACTCCATGTGTTTCTTGCTGTCTGACTGGGTGGTGCAGCCACAAACACGACTATAAGTTACCATTTTCAATTAAGACATTTGATTTACTGCAGTGTCCGTTTGCTTATTTTGCCGAGTGCATCAGATGGTGACGTCGGGACGTTTTCAGTGGTGCAACTGGGTGCAACACCCTAAGGGATCCTATACTAGAAGGTCTGCCTGACGCAGTGAGGCTGTTTTCTGATTGGCCCGGGGCTTGGCCCGCCCAGAAAAAGCTGTTGGATCGATTTGTCCTGGGGATGGGTTTGCTGGAATATTTCCCAGCATGCTTTGGGGTTTCCACTGGTACTGTCCTTACTGCACCATGAGTTAGGTGTATATGTGATCTCATCAAGATTCCCCTTCTTAATTATTCAGCTTGAGCTCATTACTTGGAGTTCTACTTGTACAGAGTAGTTATGGTGAACTTACTTAGAATTACAAAAGGCCTGCACAAGATGAAGTGCGCTGCCAAAGGGAATGCAATTGTAAGGACTGAATAGAGTTTGGAGGGTTTTGTGATACTACCTCCTGACTCTGCGTTCACACCAAGCGCGAATGAATTACATGTTAAGTCAATGTATAGACGCAAATTGACCCACGTCTGCCTGGGGCGGCGCGTTTTAGGCGAATTTGCGGCGCGGAAAGCCCCCATCGCGCGTCCTACTCATGCGAATAAGGCAATTTCGCCCGTTCGCTGGAGTTCAAAAAATTTAACTGAAGCGGATTTGACGGGCGAACATTCAGGAAAATGAATAGTAGCGGTGTGTGGTCATCCGTGTCTGTATGACACCACAGACATGTCCTATAAAAGCAGGAACAAGAGGAGCTGGCTTGGAGGAAAGTAAGTGAGGAGACTCTGAAATAGCCCTGGAGGCGGCCGTCATTCAGACGTAGCCTCGCTTACTCCTGGAGAGGGGGAAATGCATCCAGCTCCGAGCATCTCTGAAGGATCTGATGGACCCAAACACACCGATGCCTTCCGTTTCCCAAATTCCAAAGCAGGTACAATGCTGCAACTCCCTCATGATAACCACGTTCAGCCAAGTTCTTTGTTGACTGAAGTGACAAGCAAGCATTCACGTTCCAGAAAGTTTTTTTTCACGCGTGAATGATGTAAATAAATATGCTCCATTCACGCGAATAATCCGCTCCATTTGCGGCAATAATTTGCCCAAATTCAGCAATTAAACATCCAGTGTTCGCGCATTGAAAAACAGATGCGAACGTGAATAGATGCGCTTGGTGTGAACACGGTGACACCGCGAGAAAGATCGAGGCTCTGAGTATCGCGATTTTGATACTTTTACAGGTATCGTTGCCTTATCAGCAGCACTCGTAGCTTTAAGTTTTCTTTGGCGCAAAACTGTCCAACTCTGGTCCATTTGTATTCTGGTGGTTTATTCCATTATTTGTATCAGATCAGAGTGACTGATAGACATCTGTTAACTAGCATCTCAGTGTTTCCGAAGAGATGCCCTATGGTTTTTTTAAAGTAATAGGGGTGTAACGGTTCACAAAAGTCACGGTTCGGTACGTACCTCGGTATGAGGGTCACGGTTCGGTACAGAAAATATATATTTTAAACAAATAACATGTTTAACAACTAGCTTTACGGTTATTTTTTTACGGACACGAATTGAGTGCAAAGTAAAAGCCATCTCCTTTTATAAAAGTAAAAACCAAATTGAATTAAAAAAAATTATAAAGGTAAAAACTAAGTTTAATTAAAAAAACAAAATGCATTAGGAGAGCTATCATCCTTCAAAAATAGATGGATCTATTCAGGCTGCACTTTTGTAACAAACATTTTCAATGTTGCATTACAAAATGTAAACTATACTGGCATAATTTAAACAAAAAAATAAAAAGACAACTGATAATCATCAGAAAAAATCTGATAAACTGATAGCAGGAGCTGCAGCTGGCTAAAAACAAGTGACAGTTTACTGAAATCAGCTCTGCTAAACAAACACTCACTGTGTTTTAATTGATGAAGACCACAACAAGAACAGGAAGCTTCTATGTTGTGTTTGATCGGCTTGTCAGATTATTTATGCTCATAGTATATATTTATTAATTATTATTATTATTATATTTCTTGTCAGGTTATGAGGAGGAGAGGAGGCTGGCAGACCACCGGGATAAGTAGCTACGTTAGCTAGCTTAGTGACCGGCATCGTTCTTTAGAAAACAACTCTCTTCAAAGTTGTCAACATGGGATGGAGCTCGTAGCGGACTTACCGGCAGACGAAGGCTCTGCTAGTGAAACCGATCGCCTGTAGTTTGTATCCTGGAGCGATATGCCGCCAGTCCCCCCCAACAGATCATCAAACTGGGATCAGGTGAGCCTGAAGCATCCCTGGAAGCACCGGTAATCCAGCCACAACTCATGGATTAGTGTGACATTCACTGAGCTCCGACCGCCTCTGGAGGAAGATCCGGTGGACCCAAACACGCCGACGTCTTCGGTTTAACAACTCGGGTACAATGCCGCAACTCTCTGGTAGTTCTTATAACTTGTCGCCGCCGTGACTGCTATGTTGGCGACATGTGAACAGCTGTTTGACTCGCGAGTGGAGCGTTTTTGTACACGCGGAAAAAACGCTCAAATTCAGCGAGTTGAAACTCTGTATTCGCGCGTGCAAATGTGTGCGCGGACGCGAAATTCGTCGTGGGTCTGCATGAACCGAACCTTGAGGCCCGCACCGTGACGGCACGGGATGAATGCATGTACCGTTACACCCCTATAAAGTAAGGAAAACAGTGAAATCCCTCCAGCCATGTATGCTTTGATTCATGTCAAAAGATGAATGACTTGCCTATTTTTAGATGGGTTGTCTGCAAGGACCTTGCTGTGTTTGGTTGTACTGAACAGCCCCTAGTTGCTGTTGCATCTCTACAACGTCACAGTGCTTCCACAGTGTTTTATAGCAGGATGGCAATAGCAGGTGAACTTCCTGGATGTGTTAGTCAGAATGTGTTTTGAGGTCTGCTCAAAGAATTTTGTTTGCTTCATCAGCTCAGAGAATCATTTCCCTCAAGGTCCTTATGCTATTTTAGGGCCATCATGTGTCTTTTGCTCTGTGACTTTTCTTCTTACTTCTCAACCATGCAGGCTTAATTAATGGGAAGGCACCTGATTTTGTCTGCATTTTATGGCTTTTCAGAGTATCTGTCCTGTCAATTTAGGAATATTCTATAAAATGTTGGCAAGACATGAAAAGATGCTGTAGCTCTAAAATGAAAAGTGAAATCATTACTCGTTGGAATGTTGTTTTGTAGTTGGGGGTATAGGTGGGTATAATGTCCACAGAAAGTATTAAATTTGACTTTTTTCCCCTCAGTAGTCTTATTTTTTAAAGAAAAAAAGAAAAACCTTGAAAATGTATGTTGGGCACCGTGTGTTACAGGTTCATGCCATTCCACTGCGATCTTCTTGGGTCATGACTTGTGCATACGCACCATCAGGAAACTATGTGGCCTGTGGTGGCTTAGACAACATCTGCTCCATTTACAACCTGAAAACACGCGAGGGGAATGTACGTGTGAGCCGTGAGCTCGCTGGACATACAGGTACAGGATGTTGCTTTTCTGTTTGTTTTTAGTGGCTTATAAAAAATAGAGTGGAAGTTTCATCTCAGCTTCACATGCTTCCCAAACAGACACTGCTCTCTGGCCAATATTTATAAATGAAATTGCCAAGTTAGATTTATATAGCCGTTATTCATTCTAGTGACTAAACTTTGTGCTGCTTTTTAATTTTTTTTAAAAAAAATTTTAAATCGCAGGATACTTGTCCTGTTGTCGCTTTCTTGATGACAACCAGATTGTTACAAGTTCTGGAGATACCACCTGGTATGTAAGAACATTGCCTACAATATTTCTCTTCAGTTGTTAACTTCTGCACAAACATGTTGGTTTAATAAATTGGGGAAAGGAAAGCAGTGGCTCTTAAAACTCTAATATTATTTTACAGTGCACTTTGGGACATTGAAACAGGCCAGCAGACAACCACATTTGCTGGACACACAGGTGATGTCATGAGCCTGTCCCTGGCTCCTGACTCCCGGTTATTCGTCTCTGGTGCTTGCGATGCCTCTGCTAAACTCTGGGATATCCGAGAGGGCATGTGCAGACAGACCTTCACTGGACATGAGTCTGACATTAATGCCATTTGTGTAAGTTAAACATAAAACCCAAGATAAGTTGTTTTTTTTTCCTTTTAATGTTACACTTCAGTTATGCATGAATATTTCTTCTTATATGTTTCAGTACTTCCCCAATGGCAACGCCTTTGCCACAGGCTCTGATGATGCCACCTGCAGGCTGTTTGATCTCCGTGCTGATCAGGAATTAATGATCTACTCTCATGACAATATCATATGCGGCATCACCTCTGTTGCTTTCTCCAAGAGTGGTCGCCTTCTTCTGGCAGGATACGATGATTTCAACTGTAATGTGTGGGACACACTAAAAGCTGACCGTGCTGGTTAGTACTGTTAAAATATTATACTGCAGAAAATCCGTTTGAGAGGGAGCGTGTTTACTGATGCCAAGTGGCATGTTGTCTTGTCAGACTAAAAGATAGTTTTGCTTCTTTTCAAGGTGTGCTGGCTGGACATGACAACCGTGTTAGCTGCCTGGGAGTTACCGATGATGGTATGGCAGTTGCAACAGGATCCTGGGACAGTTTTCTGAAGATCTGGAATTGAAGCCTGAAGGTTGTGTGTTTTTTTGTCGTCTTCTCTGGATGTCTTTGCCATAAGATTTAGAAATATTCAAAGTTCAATTGTGCAAGTACTGTTTTTTTATTTTTATATTCTGTAGTGTAAATTCTAAATTTCTGTCTTTTGTTTCTCAGATGTTATTTTAACTCCAAAGTTGACTGGAAGACCATTACAACTTGAGAATGTTCACAGCATCTTTTTCAACACTGTTTAAACTGATTTGGACACCACAAAAACGAAGGGAAACCAATGTCTTTCCTACACAAAGAAGAGCACAATTGTTTATTACCTAGTTAAGAAAGGATCTCCTGTGGTATCAAATCAGAAACTTGTGCATTCCTTCTTGGACCATTTTATGTTACTTTGAACGAGAAAACAACACTATCATCCCATGCAAATGTGTGAGTCTTGAAAGCAAATGTTGGGAGTGTAATTGTACAAATTATTTAACTTTTATTTTCCTTTTTTTTTTTTAAGATTTCTATTCTGGTTTGTTGTTCCTGATGGCTTTCCTTTTTGTCATATTTCTTTTAATGGTTTTAGATATGTTTGAATTACAGCTTGTCCTAATCCAGGTAAATCATATGACAAATGAGAAAAACATGCAGATGTAAAAGCTTGGAGCATACTACACGAGCAGCTTTCAAAATGTCCATAATGTATTTATATTCTAGCTATTTTTCTTTCATCACAGCTTTTTGCACATGAAGCTTTGCCTCTCAACTAATATGTTAACTAACCAAGCACATGCTATAAGTTATGAATGCTCATTCCAGTACAAAAGGAGTTACTATAAGTGAATTATCCAATTAACCCCTTAATTCTTGAACATGCCTTTTGACTTGGCGGGAAAGGACAAGGTAGGTGTAGAGATAATTTGAGGCATGGCTCGATTATTATACAGCAGGGGGTTTCTGATCTGTATCCACTTTCAGTAAATCCTCACCTGACTAAATACACTTCCTTTGCTTGGGACTGCAGTTGCAACTATGTGAATGAAATGTACAAATCAATGTCTGAAAATACTGGTCTGTTTTAATTTAAGACATTTAATTTTGTCTACCACAGTTTAATTTAGATGTGCATGCTGTAGACTTGCTTTCAATGGTGCAAAATTGAGTTTCTTTTTCTTTTCTTTTTTTTACCAAAAAGAAAAACCTATTGATTGAACTTAATAGGCCAATTCTTTTGCTCAAACTCTGCATACATCATGTACTTATAGTGGTAATGCTATGCACCAGATCGAGCAAGAATGCTGAAAGACTTAACATCGACTTCATACTTGTGTAAATTATGCTCACCGATTCTATTGATGCGAATTTTTTGTAATAATCATTGTGAGAATTCTATTCTTGACAAGTCCTCCTCTCTTTAAATCTTCACTCTTAATGGAACAAACTTGCATACTGTCCATATTAAAACTTTTGTACATTTTTTTTTCTTGGTCTTAAATTGAAAATTGGAGCATCTGAAAGACATCTCACTGTATACAGAAGCACTTTTGTTAAGGTTGTGACATATTTCCACTTTTTCTTTTTCTGCAATGATGTACAATAAATGTGACGTATTCGTGTGTGGCCACAAGTGAAAATGCAATTCAACTGAGATGGATTCCCTTTTCTCTTTCCATAAATATTATAGAGCTCTGCATCCTTATGTACCTTTTCACTTTTTGTATTTCATTTCAGTCTGTTGGTGTTCCACGGTGAGCTGGATGCAAGATAGATACTGTACTAAATTGTACTGTTATTGATTGAAAAATGTAATAAAAAACTGTTTGAGATCTCTTTTGCTTGTGTTAAATCTAAACTGCACTGATTGCAATGGTGTGTATTGTTATAATTAAACCACTGTGTCACTTTATTTTTAGTTATTTTTGGGTCACTAAATATTTGTGACTGAGAGAAGCTAATATTTTCTTTCTACTGAGCCCAATATTTCTAGGTCTGACATTGAATGCAAAACTGCTCAAGTCCGCTGTTGTAATATGTGTCTAATTTTCACCTTGCTTCCCAAAAACCTATAAAACTGTTTAACTCCATTCCAATCATATATTGATGGCCTGCAAACTCTTATGTGCATAGTTCATGGAAATGACGAGGCTGAAGTTGGCTTCCGATTCGCAGCTTCCGATTCGCCAAATGCGTAAAGGGCAATTCCACTGAATTATTGACATTTAACCCATTTTTAACATGGTCCAATTAATAAAATACAATACCTAACCTATCCAACCCTGGACTGAAATGTTCTACACAGTCCATAGATTAATAAAAACCTGGTCTAAGATTTGTGAAACCTTTGTTCTATTTGTGAAAATGCAAATTAGGCTCATTTCTGTTTATTTTCCTGCACCTAGACCACATTAGAACTGGTCCTGTTGGAAAACTACAGCACTTATGCTGTTCAAACCTGGACTCAAATGTTCTACACAGTCCATAGATTAAAATAAAAACAAGTTTCTGATTTGTGAAACCTTTATTCTATTTGTGAAAATGCAATTTAGACTAATTTATTCACATTTTTGGTATCTGGACCACATTGGACCTGGTCCTGTTGGAAAAATACAGCACTTAGACTCTTCAAACCTGGACTCAAATGTTATACACAGTCCATAGATTCATAAAAACTTTGAATGATAGCTACGGCTATAAAACCTCAGTTTTATAGCCATAAAATCTCAGTTTATGATAAACCCTCAGTTTATGAGGTTTCAAACTGAGGTTTTATCATAAACTGAGGTTTTATGGCTATAAAACTGAGGTTTTATAGCCGTAGCTATCATGCACATATGGCTATAAAAATGAGGCCATAGCTATCATGCACCTATGGCTATAGCTAGTAATAAACATGAAAGAATGTGTAATTACATGTTTACAATGCCATGTTTATTACTAGGTAGGTAATAGCTATCATGCACCATCCTTAAAAACAAAAATTTGTCGCAGTTAAATCTCTGTTTTCACCCATGTCAT
>JAVQJG010093606.1:0-15487 GCA_036024015.1 Craterocephalus amniculus | reverse complement strand
GGAGTTCCGAAGTGGTTCAACTTCAGAAGTTGAGCAGCTGTGTAGCGAAGCATCACCGCAGGTGACCAACTCATGGCTAGCCGCCCCTGGCTGGCAGCACAACCGAGGGCAAGATGGACTGGAACGCCTCCGAACACCGACACTAGAGAGATCCAGAGCAGGACACAGGTCTTCAGCACCCAAGACGCCAGGCGTGGAGGTGACCTGAAGCTTGTTTGGAGGTTCCCACCAATGCGATTTTGATAGCCTCATGAGACTTGTCACTCCAAGAAAAAAAAAAAAGGTGACAAAGTGGAGCTGAAAGGGGGCCTCAAATACCTTTTGTTTTGTTAGAAGTTGAAAAAAAATGTAAATTGTCATGGGAAAGAAGAACCAGTTATCTAACTTTGAAGGCATATTTTCACCCTTCAGGTGCTAAATGGAGTCGTTTTACCAGAAAACATCACAAGAACTTTTATTGCTATGCAGATGACACCAAACTCTACCCCTCTTCTAAACCAGATTCTACTCTTCCACCTTTGGCCCATCTCAGCTGTCTTAATGACTAGTTCACATTTTCTTAAATTATTCTAAAAACTGTAATGTTTTTCATAGGTACCAAATTCATTCTAGCCAAATCTCACAGTTTCATATTGTCATTGTCACTGTCGCATCTCCCTCCCCTCAAGTCAAGAGTCTGGGTGTCATCTTTAATATTACACTTTACTTTATATCCCATGTCAGTAATAGCACCTGTACAGCCTACTTTGATCTTCGCAATATCAACTATCAACTATCAACGCCCCTCTCTAATGCCCCACACTGCTTCCATTCTCATTCAGTTTAGTCACGTCTTGCCTAGACTACCACAACTCTGTCAGAAAACCTTCCATAAACTTCCTCTGCTTGTGTTGTAACCAGGACTCCATTTCCCATCACATCACACCTTTCTTCCATGCAATTTAACATCTTACTACTCACTTACAAGATAATCTATAATCTTGTCCCTCCATACATCTCAGATCTCATCCATATTTAATGTGTCTTTTACTGTAAGGTGACCTTAAGTGTCCAGAAATAAAATGTATTTTCATTATTATTTCTGAAAGTCAAGGTTAATCTGTCAAACTATCTCGTGTACTTCCTGATGCTGTGATGTCTGTCAGCTGCCAATGTCACAGACATTTCTTCACCTTTTCCACTCGGTTGAGCAGGTGGAACTGTGAGTCTTCCAGGCTCCATGCAGTCATAAACAAGGAACATCTGAAAATTTACTTCTAGCATTGCTAGAAGTAAATTTGAATAAGCTTACAAGTTATGGGAGTGCAGTCAATCACCAAGCTTTTGCACCAAAGACACAATTTTTCTTAGTTTCAACAACATTTTTGTCAGTATTTTTCAAATTTTAAATTGTATTTTTGCTGGGTTTTGTTCTGAATCTTTAGGTTAGATTGTTCCTAAACCTACCCAATTTTCCGGACTCTAAGTTGCATCAGTCACACAAATTTTCACGAAAAGGTAAAAACCACATGGAAGTCACGCTGGACTATATATTCCACATTCATTAAAAACTTTATTGAAAATAATCCAAGACCAAGAACTGACATTTAATCTGGAAAGGCAAGTTATTCAGCTACACAGAACAACAGGCTGAGTAGGTGTGTATTATGTAAACGAACACCTATAATAGTTTGAAGAATGTACCTGGGAGGCTGAATAGGCCAAGTTAATATAACAAGTCAGCAAGTCCAATAACAACAACTAAGTTACCTGTAAGGTAATTCTCCAAGTTTCTGATCTTATTCCACCTCTCTAAATCCACTAAATTCCACATCATAGGTAGAGGAGCAGCATATTGTTGTTACAGGCCTAAAGCACCCTCTTGCAGCTATAGATGGGTGTCTACTTCTTGGTTAATTTCAGTCATTTTAAATTAGCTTTTTAAATCATGTTAAACATACATGTATAAGTTGCAGAATGGGCCAAAATATGAAAAAAGTTTCACTTGTAGTCTGTAACATACAGAACCTGTTTTCTTTCACTTTATGTTTGGTTAGGTTTTGGGATTGGTTAGATACCAAAAGTTCTTGGGTAGGATTTGGAAAAATCCTCATGGCATCATGAGGTGGCATAGATCTTTGAATATGTATTCACGGTTTCCAGAAACATAATTGGAAGGATGTTATGAGCTGGGTTAAAAGGTATCACACTATCCTATTTTTTGATGTAAGAAAATCTTTGTGCAACTGCTGTGTTATACCGTGAGTAGTTAGTTTTCATATGTGCATTACAAAAGGATCTTCATGCATGCAGTGGTAATTATATAAACTCAAACTGCCTGTTGTCCCTCCATTCCTTTTCCATCATGCCAATGAGCCCGAAGGGGAAGGGAAGTCTGTTGGAAGTGCCTTTAAGAAACTGCCAGATGCTTTCAACTTTTCAGTTTCACTGTTCTGCATATTCTGCTGTGTTGAGGGGATTTAGCATGCATGATTTAGTCAGTGAAAGAACTGATCATATGGTTCATAGATATCTAGCTGTTTAATATTTAGGTCCAGATTTTTAAACCCCTTTTGAAAATCTTTTCTATGGTCAGTAGTTGTAGGGGAATTTTGTATATTTCTCCGTCCTTTATCTGGATAATTTTCACTCAAGGGAGGCCGACACAAAATAAGCTCCCATTGGTGCAACTCACTTGTCACCCCGATGAAAATCTATTATTTCCAGGTTGCCTGCCTGTGTGGGCTGCGCTCAGTTGCAGCCTGGGAAGTCTAGTTGCCATGAGTTTTTGCCAAACAATTTCAAATACACACTAAAACATAAGTACTGTAGAGACAGTAAAAGAGGCTAGATTTCTCAGTCGCAGAGCAACCTTTTAAGATATTTCTCTTGCTAACATAGTTCTGCATCATTATGTTTCCCCGCCTGCAGACTGTGCCGCATATATTGACCATTAACCAACCCTGTGGTTTGATTATAAAAATGTGTCATCTGATTTGCCTACCACCCATGGTGTTTGCCTGTTGAGATAGCCAAGTAATGACTTTATGACACATTGGGGAATAGGTTATTTAAAATAAAATAATAAAAAAAAATTACAGGCAATATCAGAGTAACTGAGCATTTTTGATCATCAGGCCTCTGCTTTCTTTGTATTTCCTATAACTGTTGACTTAAGGGTGTGTGTGTAGCATCCTTCAAAGAGGCACTGTGAAAATTTTGCAGATCAGTATCTGTTTACATCATAAGGAGTATATTTGCAAATAAGAAACAAGTTATATAAAGTCTTTGCGGCTCCACAGGAAAACGTGAGACTGAATAAAAGGCTGGTGCTTGGAGATAGTGATACCAGAAGGGTTTTTTTTTGTTGTTTTTTGTTTTCAAAGCAATTTATATCCTGATTGCAAGGACAATAAAAATCTGATTTGATCATTTAAATAAATTAATCCAATATTCTGGTTGACATAAATATTGATTCAAGAGTATAGAAACACATCTCTAAAAATAGCCTTAGATTAACAAAATCATGCGTGACTGTCATTATTTATCCAACAAAAACTAAGCTAAAATGTAGAAACAGTGTCTGTAGCATTCTTTAGCATTCTTATTCTTTTACTACTAGGAGTAATGCAAATAGCAATCAGGGGCTGCTTTTTTTATGATCTTACAGATGTGTACGCAGACAAAATTAAACATAAAAAAAGGATTTGTGAGATTTGGTTTAACAGAGGTGAGTTTCTAATTAATCAACGTTGGAACATAATTGTTACTTTTAAAGTTTGAAATTAAGATACAAAGCAGCACATGGACAGTTAAAATGCTACGTTGGTGGTTGGTGGATTGGATCAGCTCTGTGATCTGACCTGTACTTCCACAGCCCCAACAAAGCTAACAGTTTAATCTAATCAATAGGAAAGATTACCAGTCTTGGGGAGATTGAAAAGTTAACAACTCTGGTAAAGACTGAACTTTAAGAAAAGTCTAATTTCTATGGCCGGTCACATCCTGGTTAGAGGTATCCGAAGGCCTCATAAGACAGGAATCTCTTCCCAAACTGAGACTCCTTCAACCGCATTGGGGTTAATCTAGGAAGCAAATATTTACAAGAAGGTATAAATGTGTAGAAAAAGTATTACCATTCCTTTTTTTAACCAAGGATGGTAAAAAAGTTTGTAGGACCCAGTGGTAAATTGGTCTGAAATATGTCTGACCTTTCGACAGAAGATTGCAATGTCCCAGACTTGTAATTTAGCAGCTTAACTGTACAGTCCCCCCCAACCCTAATCAGCAGTTTGTGGTGGCTGTTCTTTTCTAAACTGCAGGTTTATCTGCTATAATCATGGTGGTTTTCCAACCTTAACACATCTGTGGCATGTCATGGTAGCACAAAATGTGTAAGCAAAAGGCTTAGCCCCAAGAGACTGCCAACAAATCAATACAGATGTAAACAATGAAAAGTTTTCAGCGTTTGTTCAGACTTGACTGTTGCTGAGACTGTTAAAACCAGATGTTCTAAGGCTTCTCCTTTACCTGGTGAGTCAGAGAAAAAAAATATTTGCTTCGCTGTGGATTGGTCAGCTATCACTTTGTCCCAAGTTTTGAACCCTGATTTAAATTGTTGTAATGGTACAAATGTTCATCATTCAGATTGACAAATACGGCTTACCATAGACAGTCATGTAGAAGCTGGTAAGATCTCTGAAATACTGGCCTTGATAATTCAATGGCAAGCAGGAGAGTGAAATGTAATACTAACCATTCATGTTTAGGAAAGAAAGAAAAAATCGGACATAACTGATTATATATAAACTATTGGGAGTCTCATGCTCTATGTTTTGTATTGATTTTTTAATTTCTTTGATGTTTAATGTTACCGTTTGGGTTAGTCATTGCTGTTGGTTATATCTATCTAGTTCATATTTGTTCTGTATTTGAGCCCATTTTAATTTTCAGGATTTACAGGAAATTATTTTCCTTCTTGAGCATGAATGATACCAGTTTGCTGATTACCAACTTACTTGCTGGTGAATGTAATACTTTTGGGAAACGTGGTTCATCACCTGTTAACTAGCAAGCTATCAGGCTATTCACTCAGCTGTTTTCCATTGTCTTCCCCAACTGACGTCATTTTCTGTGTCCTAGATAGTCTTTCTCATTGACTGTTGGATATCAGTACCTGAATTCAAACAAACAGATTTTCTTATTTTAATTTTCAGTTTACTTCTTTTCATTACGAGTCCCGAATGCAGGTGATTTTTTACACTTGTTACACTTTCATCAGTTAGAGGAAGATCAGGGCTTTGACATATGATTCTGCTTGAGAACCCTGGGGCACCCTGACTCACATGTTCTCGGTTTTCTGTTTCATACTGTCTGCCTTGGATTTTATTTGCTGTCTGCAAGATTGGCAATCACCCATCCTCGTTACAGCTTGGTTCCTGAGTCCTATTCCAATTTCATTTTTACCAATCTGCCTGATAAGTGCTGTAAGATTGATTTTGATTGGTAAAAAAATAGAAAATGGGGAAGGCTACCAGAACTGCTGTCTGCCTGGTTTAGTTGGCAACCATGACACTTCCATCATTTCGCTAGAAAAAAACATACCTAAAAGGCATGCGAGGGTAGCACTTAATTGAAAGTACTTACATTCAAGAGCAGGAGCAATTATGTTTGTTTATAACATTCATAAAGCTGAAGTGTTTGTTTCGTACAATATTAGAGCCAAATCAAACATCTCAGCAATTAGTGATTATTACCAAAGGAAGCATATCAATCAAATAGTTTCCAGTAAATCTACATATTGGATTGGTTATTGACCTTTGAGTAAGAGTTGCTTTCTTCTTGTTGCTGCCTTTTCATTTGTTTTAATGGCTTCTCGTGCTTATTATTACCTCATTTTACTGCTGATAAGAGAAATGAAAAACACTCTTACACACAACAGGAAGCCAAGCATGCCAAACAATGACAGACAGTGTGGTGACTGTAATCAAATATACGCAAATGTCAAATTCTACAGAGCAGGCAAAGGGCAAAAATAGTCACTCATTTGTTTGCTATTTATAACAGACATGTCATTCAATATATGATATAGATTTGAAGGCTTTAATTTGGGTTTATTTTGAGAAACACAAATGATTGTGCTTTCTTTCTTCAGTTTCTTGTAGCTTCTCCTTTTGCTTCGTTCTCACAGCAGGTCATGTGGCTTCCTGGCAGAGCTGGAGGATGCACGCTTTTGTCAAAATTTGTGGATGTAAACAACTCAATGGGCTGACAAGAAGCCAGCCCTGTACAATAACAGTGTTCCGTTCTCCCACTGCTCTATTTGCTTTCATGTTTGTAGCTTAAGAGAGTGGCTGCTCTTAGCAAAGACATGAAAAAAAGGAAGAGAGAAAGAAAAGGGGGGGGGGGGGGTGCTTCCAGTGCTGGTCCCACAGTTCCCCTGAACTTCAAAGGGCTGTGAGAGAAACTTTCCTACATCTTGATGCTGCGTTCACCTCTGTGCCACAAGCGGGAGGGCACCATCTATCTCCATCTGCAGCCATTCGCTACCTGGAATACTGTAAATAAGGGTTTCTCTGAAGTCAAGTGGGATTTTTTTTCTGTTAAGCTGCTTCCACAGTGCTCAGATTAGAATCACAACAATACCTGCAGCGAACCAGTGACTAACATGTGACATTCACTAATCTCATTCACAGCGGTTGCTTTGGAAATTGCATTGGGCCTGTGCAGCTTGGCGTGAGTGTAGTCGCTCAAGGGGGGAAGGGTTCATCACCCCACAGGAGATGCTAGTTTCACCGGATAATCAAAAGATACAAATGATAAAAAGAAAAAATTGAGATGTCTGCTCTCATTTACATTTTTTTTTCAATTTAAGTCCCTCTTCCAGAGAACACTGACACCTCATTCAATCTCTGAAGCCTCTTGGAAATATAGTTCATTTCAGAAGTGATGTATGATTAGCTATGCCAGCCAAGGTCCTAATTGAAATGAGTTTCGGTTGTGAGGCAGGGGTGCACAGCTGTGCCTGGTTCAATTGGTCTGAATTGGTTCTTCTTCCTCCTTTTTTTTCCCTTCCTTCTCACTCTGCCCACTAATGATTTCTGCAGTGATTGGGATCACTGATAAAGTCTTGTGAGAGGGAAAGTTTGAGCTGTGCAAATTGACAAAGAGGATGCTTGTGCTGACTATAAAGGAGCCAGGGTTCACTTTAATTCAGTAGTGAGAAAAACTAAATAGAGATCAAGTTAATTTGCACCTCAATGTCGCTGCTGAGTGACAGCATTCAGCTTGATTCTTCTCCTGTGACTCTGTTGTAATGTGTTGTGTACTGCGACGGGATATGAAAGTTGCTCGAACAACAGTGGAGACGCCTGCTGTGACAGTCAGGAGTGCAGCGATGTCAGATACTGAGAACAATCCAGAGTACTGAGGCAAAGTAGGTGAAAGCCCTAAAGCATCTTTGCTGTGTCAGCACAGGGCATCCATCCCTTTCAGTGAGAAGAGATTTTTCTTTCACTCAACAAAACAAGGAATCAGAAGCTTGTTTGTTCGCTTCAGGTCTCTTATCGCACCGTTCAACAGTGACTCATGATGCACTTTGGCAAAGAAGCAAATTATTGAACCCAGTTTATTTGTGTGTGTATGTGTATACAGAATATCGGTGCTACCCTTGGGTTTTTTTAAATATATATTACTACCATGGAGCTAGACTTTGTTGTCTTTTAAAGCAGGCTAAGCTATAGTTCTCCAAGGTTTTTTAAAGGTCTTAAAAAGTTTTTCTGGGCTGTTCTTTTCCCCATACTGTTATTCATAAGAAAAAAAAACATTAAAATCGAACATTTAAATAGAACAATTTCTATAACCCCGCAAGACAGAGAACAGCGAAGAGGTTGGATGAAGTTTTTATGGGTAACTACTAAAGATCTTATGACCCTGCATTGAAATAAGCATAATAATATTATGGCTATTTATTTTGCCTGAATGGATATGATCTATGGCACTTTTCAAGACATACAAAGGCATACAAAGCATTACACAAAGGATCTGTTATTCATTCTACAGTTTGAGTTTTGTGTGACATAAGAATGTTTGAGGATGAATATCAGTTTTTGCTTTATCGTCCTTTACATTATGATGTCATGTTAAGATGTTATGTTTGATAAAACTCAATGTAAAATGCCAGATTGCTTTTGGATGACTGACTGATGGGGATATGCTTCGTTGGGTATTTGAAAATGAAATGTACATGGTTTTGCAAGATCCCTGAAAAAGGCTGAGAAGAGAAGGCTGAGGTGTACTTGAATCAGTCACTCCTGCCCGCTTCCGAAAATTGGGAATCCATGACCGCCCGCTCATGTAAAAGACAAAGAGAACAAGTGTGTGCATGGACCGTTTTTATTAGCATTATAGTCTCCTGCCCGAAGTCTCTTACCAACATCTAAAGTCGTCTCTGTCTTTAGTTAGAATTTCTTCTTCTTCTTTGTTTTTATGCCGGTTAGCAAAACGACTAAACTCTGTAATAATAAAAAAGAAAAATAAATAAATAAATACGAGTGCATTACCACCACCTACTTGTAAGGAGTGTGTGGAATAGCTCCTTCCTTTTTAGCCGCCCACTTTCGCCCAATGCAAACTTAAAACCACCCGCTCCCACGTGATTGGTGTTGGTGATCCCAGTCCCAATGCAGGTCTCTGTTATCCACTTTAGGTCAATCATTCTCTTATTAATGGTAATGATTGATTTCTTTACTTTCTTTGTTTCTACACATAACACCCAGTTTAAGAACCAATTTCAAATGAAATCTTTAGGTGCTTTGTAACTGACAGACTAGAACAAAAACAAAATTGCATCCATATGTAAATTTGCATCAACAAAAACACCAAATATTGTTAAGTTTCACAAATCTCAAAATGTAACTTTGTATATCTCAGGATTGTACAGTGTTTTATAAAATATAATGAAATGGGATAAGTGGAGCTCAAAAATATACCACAGTGTCTGAAAGTTATATGTTCAAGAAATCCAGAAAAGACCTGAAACAGGACCTAACAAATGCATCTGGACCGTTAGTTTATCTATCTGCTATTCCCAAATGCCTCGTTAGAAATGGTCTCCACGGAGGAAGGGCTGTCAAGAAGCTATTCTTAAATAAGGGAAATGGGAAGAGAAGGCTGAGGTGTGCCAAATGGTTTAAGATGGCTCAAACTGAGTTGAAAGTAAAGCTGGTGTTAAATATTGTGTTTCAAGATATTTGAAATTGTACAAATTTAGATTTTTTGCCCACCTACAATGCACCTCCATTTTTGTTATTTTGTGTTTTCATGAAACATTAAACCTATCATCCAGTATTAAAGTCATATATAAAGAAATGAAGGATGGCTCAAGACTTTTCCAGCGTAATATAAAGCATTAGTGAGGCCCCAGGTGTACACACTTGTTGCTGAAGTAATGACGAACATGCAACAGCAACACTCATTTAAATTTGATTTGCAAATTATCACTCTTGTTGTTCGCTGCTGCCAGCAGCTAATTATTATTCACACTGGGGACAACAATGTGTCATCTTCTATTTGCTGGGGGATTAGGGTGATATGACTTAAAATGCACCCATTCCTCACAAGGAGTAGAGATGCCCAGGGCCCAAACACTTTCAATGGTGCTTTATTTTGCTAGCTTTGGAAAAAAGTCAACCTACAGGCATCATCTAACAAAAAAATGTGCATAACATTTCAGTTTTTACACATCATGTCAGATGTGTAAAAACCAACACTGTATGCTCAGTGACTTTCATAGGTCTGTGTTGTACCATCTCTGTTGTAGCATCAAGATAATCAGTTATTTTACATTAACAGATATAATTGATTGAGACTATGTGGAGCAAACAATTTTTCTTTGTTCTTTCTCTTTTGAATTTCTGCTGCTGTTGATGTTTTTTGTTTATAAAAAAACACTTTGAAACTATTGCAAAGGGAGCCTCTAAATTGTGCCAAAAATCATTCTTTTACTAGGTTCGGGATCCAAAATGTAAACATGATACAGTCGGTATTACCATTAGGTCATCAAAGTCTATAAGTGTAACTCTTCAAACTGCATTAGAGATAACGCCATTGGGGTGCTTAAAACATGCTCATATTCTGAGGACTTTATTAGCCTACACAGTAACTACAGTAGATCTAAAATCTGTGAACTGATAGATCCTCCCAGTGAGACCGACTTGAAGTATGTGATATACTTCACTAAACCACAAAGGGTGCTCTGATTCTGATCTCCACTGGGAGCTTTCTCTGCCATCAGAGGGCAAGAACAGAGAATAGTCTTGAAACGTGTCTGCAGAACCAAGTGAGACAGTTGCTGCGGGCGATCAACTGGAGCGATCCAAGCTACAGCGCTAAGGTGCCACCGCTGCCTCAAGGGAAACAGGTGGCCGCTCATTGTTGGCTTTGTCTCTTGTCTCTTCAGTAGGGTCTTAATCCAGGAGGGATCAAAGGCAGAGTGACACAGATATTTCAACAAGTTGGAGAACACATGGGAATGGCATGTTCTGGCTCAGTTGGATACCTGTGTAGCTTACCAGCAGGCCATTGGCTTTATCTGCTGTTGGCTAGCGTAACCCGGATATATTTCAAAGTTTTGCATACCTCTAGAGGAGTTCAAGGACATTTTTTTAAACTCCTCTTGATTACATGTATTTTCAATCTTGCGCTGATTTCAGGGTTCATGGGTTTTGCTTCAGTTTTACTTCCGTTCCTTGTCTTTGAGTCTTTCGATTTTGGTTTTTGTCTTAGACTAGTAGTCACTCTTATGTAGGTTCTGTTCTTCAAATGTCCTGTTCAGCTCACACCTGGTCTTACTTTGCTGATTGCTTCACCTGCTACTCATTTAGTTTGCTGTCCCTCCCGAGTTTATAAAAGGCCATATGCTTGTTCTCTGCTTGATCAGTGTCATTACAGAGTCCCCTTTTCCTTGTCTATTTAGGTTTCATTTGTTTTTTCTGGTAACCTGCAGTAGCGATTATTTTTGTTTTGAAGGCTAATAAATACCTGACCCCATGCCACTATGTGATAGCGGAAGGCTAGAACTGCTAATATTGTTGTGTAATATTAGAAGGTTTTGAGTCCGGAGTACAGACCAATAACACATTGTTTAATTTAAATCTTACAAGAATACAAACTTTTCCAAGTTTTTATTTTTATGCCTACATAATTCTAATTTTGTTGCAAGGGTAACGAATGAGCTTCTAGAAATTAGCTTGTTGAAATCACAGGTTTAATGTTGCATTTGTTCCAGTGATCCAGTGAGTTTACTTCTTGAAGATGCAGTTCCCTAAACTGTTTCCGTAACTCATGAAGACTTGGCAGTGCCTACAGGCATTGCATTCTAACTTTAATCATATCTACAACTCAGTTTCTCCCAAGTACACGCATTGACAAGTCCTGTCTTTGTATCTACACCATTTTTATTTGTAATATTTCCAGAATGACATTCTCACCAGTGTGCGCAATTATTCAGTTATCCATTGTACAAAGTTTATACTTTCTTCAGATGTGTCAACATTCTTTATCTTTCATCTATAATGTTTGTGAAGGCGTTTGTGGTTTTGTGTTGTTGATTCTGCCAGTTTCAGTTATTAGCCCTCCTCCTTCATGATACACACAGCTCCTGAATCTGGAAACCTCTGGTTAATCATAGTCCATCTAGGGATACCCAAGGTGTGGCTGTTACATAATGGAAATGTTTGTTTGACTTACTTTAGTAAAGCCTTGGTAACGAAAGCCACACCTTTTTGGTAAAAGCTGAGCGTGTGCACTTCTATGCCGCTTGTTAAAACTTTGCAACCAGATTTTATTGTTTAAGCTTAGTCCCTTGTTTCCGTACTCATGAGGAAAAATACTAGCCATGTCAGTCTGTTAACTGCTCTTTCAAAAACCATGTATATCTGCTGCCTTAAGTGTTTTTGCATGACCTCTATGGTTCAACTTGCTGCCTTAATCTAAACAAATTTGAGAAGATCAAGGTATACCAGCAACTCCCATGTTCTGCAAAAAAAGAAAACCATTTTCATCAAGGTTGTCTAATGATTTTGAACACTACAGATTACACCTTGTTTGGAAAGGACACACATTCTGCATGTTCTCCCTATACATGTCCTTTACAAGAACTCTACTTTCTGAAATGCAGCCAAGATTTTGAAAAGTGCTGTTCTCACTAAGGTGGAGCATTTTCTTTGCAGACACCTATAAGCTATTGTAGTACTCTTCATCCATCGATCCATCCATTCTCTACCAATCAACCAAGCTCGGGTTGTGGTGGCAGTAGTTTAAACAGGGAACCCCAGACTGCACTTTACCCTGCCACTGAGGCATTCGCAGGCCAGATGAGACATTGTTCCTCAAGGGTATTCTAGGTTTTCCCTGGGGCCCACTGCATGTGTGACTTTCCCCAACCCCTCTCTAGGGAGCAGTTCAGGAGCCATTCAAACCAGCTACCTGGGCCACCTCACCTCAATGTGTAGAATGAACGAGCTTCTCACTGTCTCTAAGGGAGACACCTTGTGGAGTGAATTTGTTTCTCTTGCGTCAACAGTCTGGTTTAGTCGCATTACAGCTGTCACCTTTTGCCCCAATCATCCCCTCTTTGTTATGCAAATCTCCATGTTTCATCACATGTGTGGGATTGACTCTACCTGGACGCATCTTCAGCTACAGTTACCAAGTTCACTTCTGGTTCACCTCTGGGCCAATCATTCCAGAGATAAAAGCTCTGTCATGTCATCATTCAGTGGCATGTGTTTCCCCTGAGCTCACCCATTTAATTTTGGCTGTTTCATCAATCATGAGTGATCGAAGTGTCTGACCTCTTGGTTTGTTCAAGGTGGTCTGGAGTTGACCCTCTAAGGAATTCTTGTTAGGTTTTGTAAAGTGTTGTGTATAATCAGTTGTTTGGAGATTGGGCCTTGTTTTCAGTTTTCAATGTTACTGCAAGGTCGTTTTCTGTTTTACTGGTGCTTCTCCGTCATAGTGAGTCGAGTCTGGTTCTTCAAATGTCTTTACTTAGTCAATTAGTGTTATATACTTTCCAATTAGTTCAATTTTTTCCTGCCTTTTGATTTAAGTAGCACCCGCTGCCCCTTACTCTTTTTCTCTGTTACTCTGTTTCACACCTTGGAATATATTCTTTCATGTTACCCCATTTCCATTGCCGAGCTGTGTCGGAACCGATCACTATGCACAGCTCTTGTGACTATAATTGAGGGTATAGGGAATTTAAGGGCTTCATTTTCAGCTCAGCTCTTTCTTCACTGAGACTGTCCGATGCTGCTGCTGCACCAATCTGTATGCTGATCCCTACATTAGTATTATGTATGAATTCAATGGAGACAGCTCTTGAAATGATCAGCCTTCACGTAGTTGGTGCATCTTTCATTTTCTCCCTGCAGTCATTAGTTCTTCCTGTTGCTATCACTAATGTAGAGGAATTTGCCAAAGAACTCTGAAGGTCTTTCAGCTTCACGACTTTGACCGTAAGATGTTTTCAAGTGAAGTTTTCAATGGGTTGTTTTGGTTTATCTTTTTTCTTTTCTTAAGTTTACTCGTTATTTTGTGGATTCTGGCCAAATGACAGCAACAGAGAAAGGGGTAGAGATGGACTTTATTCTCACTAATGAAAAATCCAAAAATCCCTTTTAACTTTTTTCTCCGAGAGTTAAGGGACTTCCTATCTGCGCATTCTGTTATCACCACCTTTCTCTCTTTGTCCACCTTTATTTATTTTTTCTCCTTTTTATCTACTGTCGTACGCTGGAGTCATTATTTCACTACATCCCCACTGACAGCAATACACAGTCCTAGTAACTAATTCAGTCTTCTCTACTTTTTCTTTTTTCTCCCTCCTCCATCACGACAGTATAACAGAAGCTGAGGGCCTGTGCTTTACCTCCACATCCACACACCTCTAATTGCCAGAGCTTGTCCTTTTCACTGAGTCATTAGTACTGTAATGCACTGTGACATCTGTCTTTGGGCCAGGATGCTGTGCTCAGCTCTATGTGGTCAGTTGTGCCAACAGTAGCATAAGCAGGAGTGCTAAGGAGAAAATATAAAATATGCAGACGCATAGCTTCCTCACGATATTGTTGTTTTTAGGTGTTGACATTATCTTTTTTCTATAATTTGTAAATAAGAGTGAGAAATCTGTTAAAATGAAACAGATCATGTTGATGGCAGAAAACTCCCATGCATTAGTCTGAAACTTCTAAATGAATGTACAACCTGATTTTCCATAATTACAAGCTGCTTTTTTTTCTTTATTTAACATTTAGGCTTAAAACACTATTTCCAAGGAGCTAGCTTAAACAATGTTGAGTTCAATTATTTGAACATTTTTGTTAAGTTTTGCAGTGTGCATGCATGATAACTACTACTTTACCTCCCGGGTGAAAGTCATGTGTGCTGACCTGTTAGCCATAAAGGTATCCCTGTGGCCAAGTAGGCAGGGCACATGATCAATCAGAGGCATGGTGATAGGACCTTCACTCTCACGTCTGTTTGAAAAGTCCAAAAATAATGGTTGTTTATTGCTGAAATTAAGCCAAGAAGATGTTTTTTATACACTGCAGTAGCAAAAACAAGTTTGTTTTGTGGGGATTTAAGTAAAATAACAGCACAAATAACTATGAGTAGCAAAAAATATATTGGAGAAAATAGTGTAAACATGTAGTTTCTGTTGTGTTTGTTTCAACGTCAGTATTTTTTCATCTGAAAGCCAAGACTTGAGAGAATGATGTGCAGGTGAGAAGAGGCTTTGTCACTGTTGATCTGTGTTATTTTTACACACTGTTGGTAAAAATTCTGTGGTGTGTTTTGGTTGGCCTTCATGTTACTACATCTATTCATTCACTTAAATCTAATAATCAGACATTGTTTTCTATTCAGTTGTCAGACGATGCTGAAAATATGTTCAACATTCATTTTAAAAAAAAAAAAAAAGAAACTCTGCAGCTCAGATTTATTAGGCAATTATCAAGATTAAATAAATAAATTAAAGTTGATGTCAACACAGTCTAAGCAGCATGTTAGCTCAGGTTTGGACTCACACACACTGATTGATCACATCTTTAAGCGAATGAAGCTATATGAAGCTAGCATTGTGGAAAACCTTAGCCTAAAAACATCTTTTTAGGGGAAGCTAATATTGTGGCATCTTAATGCTAAACATTATTTACTTTGTTCTAACTTTAGCTTTTAAATCATTATTTAGTAAGTTTCTCTGTTCTTCAACACAATCTCAACCTCCTAATACCAGTGGCGTGTTGTGGGTAAAATTACTGAGGAAGCTCGTCACGTCCATGGCTGTATATGTATATATATATATATATATATATCAATTATGTTAGACTCTGAGTCAATGAGAGGACAGGACCAGCAGGTTAGCATTAGCGGCTAGCCATTCAGAGCGGCAGTAACTTTCCATATTAATGGTCTGAAATCCATCGCCCCTTTCCACACGAAG
>JAVQJG010093600.1:0-37289 GCA_036024015.1 Craterocephalus amniculus | reverse complement strand
TGTGCCTTCATTTTGTTGAAAGTGTTCCAGAGTGTTAATCAGCATGAGGGTGAGTACAAAATGAAGGCACATCATTCTGAGGGCGGAGTACTCCTTTAATTGAACTTGTATTAATACTCCAGTTATTTACTTTTTAATTTTCAGTTTATTTGGTGCCTTTTAGAATTGTTTTCTTTGTTTAATTTTATGCCTTTTATGCACTTAATTCTGTCATGATACAAGTTTTCTTCAGTTATTAGGACAAATATACAGTACAAATACAATATTTACCCAGTTCAATTAAATGAAAAAAAATAAAAGAATTATTCCCCAAATCACAACCGCAGTTCCTGAGAGGATTCCGATTAACAGCTTCTGTGACACATAAATGCTGATTCCACGGCTTTCTTTACAGGCCGTTTTGGCTGTATGCAGTTGATTGAACTGGTTAAATCAAATACAGGTAGTGGCTGGATGAATAACGCTGCTGAGTGACGTAAAGCCGAATAGACTGGACACAACTGAGCAGATGATGCTCCAAACTGGCTGGGCTGATAGACGCTGCAGGGAATGGGTCACTGAATTCGGTCAGTCAGCCCTGCTGTAACCGCTGGTACAATGACAGCTGTATTGATTAATCAAATAAAACAGCCACCAAGTAGTTGAATGTGTGCTTGTGCTCAAATAGAAAGCCCTCTCAGTTATCCATGCACACCAAACAGTAAACAGTAAGCAGTGACTACGATGCAACATGCTGAAGATCCTGTACAATCTCCTGTTGAAAGTCATTAATGTAGGGGTTCATCCACTCAAAACCTCCATCTTCCTCCCCAGGCCATACCTTGGCTGCATGACCCTGTCTGCACTTAAGAGTCTGTGACTTCCTGAGTGATGTTTGACCAACAGGCAAAAGCCTACCTCTGTCAATTACAGAGAGACTAAAAACCAAAAATAAATCACTTTGGGGGATGAAAAAATGAAAATAAAATTAGGCATAAAAATAAAAGGAGGAAAGACATTTTAAAAAGCAATAAATAAAATAAAGTGAAAATTACATCGGAAAGTAAATAAATAGAAATATTAATACGAAGCTGAATTAGAACAGTTGAAAATGAAAATAAAAATATAACTTTACTGCAACAGCATGACTCTCTGGTAAAAGAGCCTGCAGTCCACGGCTGTTATTTGTTGCTTTGCAAAATATAAAATACGACAAAGACCCTGAGCTGTTCAGCTGATGAAATCCGATAACATGCAAGAATGGGAAAACATTTTGCTTTGAAAACAAGAGCAGTCCCTAAATGCTGTGTTAGAAATAGTAAATAAGTTTCTGTCTTGACTTTTTTAAGACAAGCTGCTGAAACTGAATGCAACATACAACATACAACATATGTTGTCCTTGTAAAATTGATCAATTTTAATACAAGTTATAATTTGAATAATTTACAAATGGCACATTCTGTTACATTAGATTTCATCCAGAATCCTAATTCCTTTGGAAACAGGGTTGCACACCAGAGAAAAACTTCCCTCTAAAACATGATGAACTTTTCTCAGACACATCAAGAAAAAATCTCCACATTTGAGTTTCCCTTTTTCACTTAGAGTTGATAAAATTTTCCTTTTCTCATTAATTTCTAAGAATATATAAATAGCTACATAAATATAAAGTCTCCATACTTATATTAATATTTATTATCTAACACCAGAAAAGTTAATATCCCAGCACTTTGCTCAAGCGTTGATCTGGCATAATCTGGCATACCAGGCCATTTCTGGTGACAGCATGTCTGTAACAGGGTAAATCAGCACATGGACCCCTCAAATGACATCACTTATTCATTAAAAGACTAGTTAAATGCCAGCTGGCCCTCAGGCCAATTGTCACGGCTACATACAGTGCAATATGGATAGCAACCCCCTCTTCATGGCCACCCCTCCCCCACCACCTCCTCCTCAGCCTACCTTCCTCAGTGCTGTCCTGTTCTTATTGTGTCACTAATCCTGATCCTTAAAGGGAACTGCCACTTCCGTGCGGAGGCAAATACAGACCTTGGAGACCTTCTTTTTGTCTTTGAGACCAAGGTGATCACCCGGAGGATGTTTTTTTTTTTTTTACCATACAAAAAGCTCGATCTGAACGACCTTGTCATAACTAATGACCAGACTAAGAGATGCAGAAAGGGTTTCTGTGTCACGTGTTGGATTTTGCAATAGATTTCTAGAGTTCATGTGGTCAAACCTTCCCTACTGATGTTATCCCTCTACCCTACTCTGTTCCACATCTGCATTTGAGCTCAAACAAATCAGAATGACCGGCTGCAATCTGCCAGGGCCACATTATGCACAACCTCCTATCTGTATATCATCTGGCTTTTGACAGTCCCACTCATTCATCCACTCAGATTATGGCTCTCTATCCCTTTTTTCCCATATCTTTGCTTCTAACACATACATGATGCAGTGAGACAGATCAGTACTGCAAACGAGCAAAAGCAGCTGAGCAGAAACACAGACAAGGCAACAATAAAAAAAAAAGGGTCTCTTTCTTCCCCGGAAAATACTAAAGCAAACTAATCAAAATCAAACCCCTCTGCTAGCAGCTGGCTGCAGAGAAAAATGCAGGCAGAGGGCTGGAAAGGAGGACACAGGGAAACTCAGCAATTCCAAAAAGATTTTCCTCTCCCCTTTTTCCCAGCTTTCTCGCCAGCTTCAGCCAGCTGTATATAAAGCTCGAGGAGCGGACGTAACGGTGCAGACGTAAGGGGAAGTAGAAGTTTTTCTCACAGGCGAAGAGTTCAACAAATACTTCTCGGAGAAGTGAAAGATTATGCAGTCTGAAAGCCGAGCCAGGCTTTAAGCAGAAACACTTGCGAGCAAAGAAGCGACATCATTACCACCCAATCCAAAGCCAATTTAAGTTTTAGTTACACAGCTCTGAAAGCAAAGCAGAAAGAAAGAGAGACACACATGGATGTGCTGATGAGGAGTCGCGTGGCCTTACCCGAAATCGTCCAGGGAATACATGTCGCTGGAGGAGAGCGAGCACGGTCCTCAAGCATAGGATGAGAGTGGGTATAAAGGGGAAGATTATGAGGGAGAGGGCGAAGTGTCAGCTGGAGAAAAGAGGGAGCTACACATGCTGTCCGACGCTCAATCTTTCCCCCGCTTCATATCCTCTAAAAAAAGTTTTGTTTTAAAAATCCACTCTACCAGCAAAGTCTGAGAGAGTAGGAGGGAAAGAGCGAGCGAGGGAGATGAGGAGTGTTGGGAATGCAAGACAGAGAGCGGGGGAGAACATGTGACTACTACGGGCCAGTCACCTCCCTCTGCTTCAAGGATTGGACTGCTGCCTTCCAACCGCCAAGGAATCGTTTCCACCGGACAAAATTACATGTTGGCCCTCACTGGAAACAAGAGTGCTTTCACACTTCCCGTTGTATTCCATGAAACGCTCGGAAAATAGATTTAAAATAGACTATCCAGTGTATAAAAGACTGCATGTCAGCCGTAATCATTCATGTCCGATTAAGTTCGTAGACAAATAACAGCAACAAACAGGATCATGTATTTGGCTTGATTCCCTCTCCCTCCAGAAATGCATGCAATGATTAGTTTTACATTCTGAGAGCAAATGTTTCTCTAATCTTGTGTGGTGTATATCGCTTTGTCAGATTCTATCCTCTACCAGCAGTCCATCTGGCCAAAGCAACCTCAGACTATTAAGCTTCTTTGTCACTGCAAGTCAAGGTGTAGGAAGTAAACATAGAGCGGTCAAAAAGATTAGAAGGCTTTGTGAAGTTAAAAGAAAAGGGTAATGAACATTTTAAAAACCAAAACTTCCAGCAGAAGGTAATGTGGACCAGATTTATTGGGGTGAATCATAATTAAGCTGTGAAATTTAGAATATATGAAGATCAAAAATCCAAATGACCTCATTTGTATGATGAGGATGTTAAGTGACAATAAAACAAAATAACTCAATTAAAAAGCAGAAGTACCTGCAGCACATCAGGTTGAATCTAAAAAGGTCTGTTGCTGTTTCTGGTCTTAAGGCTGTTTAAATTTGCAGGCATCTTTGTTGCAATCTCTACTTTCAGTCCTATCTGAATGCTTTCAGTGGGTTTCAGCATAAGACTATTTGCTGGACAGCTTTAACCAGTCAATGTTCATCTTTTTAACTTCTTCTTTGCTTCAGGTTGTCCTGCTCAAAGACTCAAGACCTTGAGCTCATACCTAGTTTTCAGACACAGAAACATTTTACTCTGATATCCTTTATTCTTAATTAATCCTTTTGTCATCATTGTGTGTGGCTGAAAGTACTTTTGCTTTTATGAGGACCATTTCACCGTCTACAGGCAAACTGTTCCACCTCATTTCTAAAGCGATTTGCTGTTGTCCACTGAGCAGGAAAACTGTGACTTTTTCACCCTTTGTTATTCGGCTATGAGATAAAAGCACTCCTTTACCTCCAGTTGTCTTGCACTTTTCTTTTTTTTTTCAGAAAACAACCTTCATAGAATTGAGTTCTGAAGCCTTTTTTTGTTATTGTTCTTCAAACTGTATGTATTTGTCAGCGAAGGAAGTTTAAACTTGTGAGTGAACTCACACAGCAGAGGATTAAACTGGGTTAAACCGTCACAAACTCCACTAAAAACACTGGGAGTGAAAGCTGATGGCGAAAATGCCTTGCTGGGTTGTAAATGTTTCTCACAGCGTGCAGTGAGGTAATGTGATACCTCTGCCATGTCTGACCTCTACCATGTAAAAAGGACGCATGATGCAGATTTCTTATCAAACCTTGTGATCATGTAAGTGATCTAACAGAAAATAAACAGATAAATAACATTTCTTGCCAGTGGAAAGCTGGAGGGGGAAGTGTTGTGACTGCAGTGATGCTGGCTCACGTGGTGCAGCTCACTCATCGGTTCAGAGGGCATGAGCCGTGGCATCCTGCAGTACGACATATAAGTCAGCATTTTATCTTCCCATGGCTGCGCTCCCGGCTTCTACCTTCCCTTACAATGAGTCACCGCATCAGGCACTCCAGAAGTCCTTCTGCATTAATAGCACAGGACAGATGCCTCGTTGTTTTTCCCTCCTCCACTGTTTCCACTCACATGTTTTTATCTTTTTTTCACAAACACGCACACACACACACGATACCTACGAGCAAACCCCCTATCAACCTAACAAATGACAGGAGCGGGTTTGACAACGGAAGGAAAAAAAAAACATTGCATAATGGAACCACTACCGTTTACTGAATAAAAATGTGAACGTGTACGGACACGATTCTGCACGTGCATAAATGAACGTGCACTATTACACGGATGCTGCAATGGAAGCAGTGAGGCACAGCTAATGTTTTCATTGAATGTGATTCTTTTTCTGTACTCTGCGAAAAACAGAGAGCCAAGCCGTCTTGTTGCTGCTTTGTGGAGATTTAAGACTTCCCCTTCTGGGCTTGAGTCAATGAACAGATCTGCCTCTGGTGGAAATAAACACACAGGATGGGACACAAGTAGCAGATCCTTACAGAAAGAGAGGAAACGGCATACTCATCCGCTGGACTGCACCATACAAGTCTTACATGTTTACTGTCTGGGAATGAAACACTTCAGCAACTGGCTTTGAGTTTGGTGAGGCTGCAGCAGAGGGATGAAATATTTGGATTAGAACATGTTACATGGCAGCATCTGTGGTTCTCTCTCTCTCTTTTTTAAATACCATCACTATTTCGCCCACCCCCAACCTCTTCTCTTTGAAGGGAGAAACACAAGTGGAGAGCCAGACAGTCTCGTCCACATACTGGTAGCTGGAGTACAGGGAGAGTGAGACGGTGTCCTGAATATGAGGATAGCTGTCAGGGTAAATCTGAAGCCATAAAACAGAATGGTGCAGGCTGCAGCTACGGAGACATGGAGGAGTCAAACTACAGGCAGCAGGGAGAAACATAAAAGGACTGTTGCAGAAATAGAACAGAAGAGAGACTGCTGCTGGAGAAGATTTGGGCCCTGGTGCAGACTTCTTACCACCATAACCACAGAGGAGCTTAAAATACCAGCAATAAGCATAGATATAAGAATTATTAACATTTTTATGGACTTTACAGCCTGAAAAAGGTGCATGCATGGATCCATCAGAGAACAGGCTTATGGAGGTGTATGTGTGAGCGGAGGGGGTGGGGGTCTGTTAACCTGCCTGGCAACCACCAGAATAAACACCCCCCCCCCTGCTGCTACCACGGTTTAAAGCGCCCTCACTTAGCTTATTCTTCCCCCCTGCAGCCACGCGCACATATGGCGGCGCATCAGTCATATTTAGTGAAACGAGCCATTTATTCCACCAGGTGCGCCGTGTTGCTTATGGGCAGAAATGCACGATGCTATCGTTTCCATGACAACATTATCATGACTTGAGTCCGGCTTTCAATAATCTGGGCGGGTCTGGCGGTGACAATGGAGAGGGAAAGAGCAGGAGTTATAGAAATAACTCGCCCCGTACATCAGTGGACGGTAAAGAACGGAGGCCGGGAGGGTGGGCCGCTGGATGCTCCAAATGCTCTTCCGCCAAGGTGGAAAAATCGCGCTGTGATATGTGCAAGCTGTTTCAGTCGTCCAGGGCGTCACATTCTTCAAAGATATATGTGTAAATGCAGATGCAGCGAGGAGGTGGAGGGCAGTGTGTGTGTGTCGGTGCGCATCTGTCATGACGCGTCAAACGGAGCGCATGGTGCTGGCCGCTGCTTACCTCATTTTCCTTTCTCCTTTATTCAGCCGGAGATGAGATGGCACAAACGAGGCTGCTCAGTTTATCTGCGGTTATGTCGGCTCGCAGAGGCTTCGATCAGATCTCCGGGCTCCACCTGCGTCTCCTGAACGCGTCCAAAGACGTTTTACAGACTGATGATGAGTCCTTTAGGCTAAGCGACAACCCGGGCGCTTTCTTCCATCCGCTTTGTGCTCCGTTGTCTCTGCTGTCCGCACGCGCCGGTGGTACGTCTCCTTGAGTCCATGTTCAGCTCGGGCTCGGTAAAACACGTTGAACGGTGGTGGTGGGCGGCCCCCTCCTTCATGCCATAATTTCTTCCCATTCGGAGGGTTTTTGGTGAGGTGGAGAGATTTGGGGGAAATTGCTAACGCGGCGTGCGAAGGAGGAGGGAGAACCTGGCTGGCTCAAGGCTGCCCACCTACGGCTAAGATGCGCACATGCAATCCGCTGACGAATGACGACCCCCTCCCTCCTCAAACCCCACCCGCTAAATCACAGGAAGGCTCTCACTAGTGTGCAGTAATAGCCTACTTTCTGGTTATCGATCGTGGTCATTTAAATTGTATATATACATTCAGTCTGTGGCCTGAGTGTAGGAAAAAAAAGGGTTTCTACACAAAACTCCATACTGGGTCTGAAATAGAACAACATAAGAAAACAAAACAATACAGACAAAACATAAAAACAAAACAAACAAAACCACACGCTAGGAAACAAGACTATAAGCACATTTAAAAAAAGAAAGACAGAACAAAATACGTTTTCAAAAGCAATAAAACAAAACACAAATAAATTGACACAACAAAACAGATAAACTGACATTTTGCTGTATAAACACTGTCAACGACAGAGTGCAGTCAATGTCTGCTTTTATAACGCCAACATGTTCTTGATTACAGTGTAGCGCAGCACCATCTCAGCAACTGCCTACTTGGATAATTATATTTGTCCAAACTGTTAATATTTTATTATCAAAGTTATAAAAGCATCAGATGCAAAGAAAGACTGAAAACTTTGCGGACATTTGTCTCATTATTCTCAATATTTACTAGCATTATAGTATTTTGACTTGCAGCAATACACTTGATAGTGTATCAATAAAGTTTAAGTGTGTGCAGTGACTAAAGCAACATAATCCAGGACCATCCTAAATAAACAATTGTTAATAAAAAAAAATCATTCTATACATTTTGCTTTAGTTGTCAAAATTACTGTAGTTGTAATAATATTTGTCTTGTTTTCATCGGTAGGATCTTCCCTACTGTGAAATGTTTCCATTGTTCTAATTTACTTTCCCCTCTGTTCCTTTATTGTGTTTATTTAAATGGTTTCAGAAATGCTTTGCAAAACCCTGCAGTTTTGAAGTTTTGTTTCATTAGGCTTCTTCTTTTTTTTTTCTTGAAAAAAATCATCTTAACTTTTCTTTTCTAAAACTTTGTGTTTTGTAAAAGGCTTCATTGTGATTTGATGTACTATCCAGTTAAGTGTTTTGTACTTCATGACTATCTCACGGGTTTTGACAGTCAGTGTAACACAGATATAAAACAAAAAAAACCTACAACGGAACAAAAAAGGCTGAAACTTAAAGACAACTTTAAAAGAAGTACAGGTTTAATTTATTTTCATTCAGGAGTCACATGTTTAATGGTTTTGATTTACGGTGAGCTTGTGTGTTTAGTAGCAAGACAATTCATTTTATTACCACTCTGAAAAGCATTGGAGTGTCACAATTTACGTACCATGAGTCTGAATGGGTGTGACCGCTTGAAGGAGTAGTCACTAATTTATGACAAATTCCATTTGGTGCTAAATACTGATAAACCCGATGTAAGTTTAGCAGGTGGAAGCAGTGCATTATAGAGGAAAATACTGCAAGATGGTTCAGTTCAGTAAAAGATCTCGCCTGTGACTGACTCATCAGGCAGTTACAGTGTAGTGGTCTCATCCTTGCCCCTCTGTGTACTGATCTTGGTGCAATAAGAATTAGACACAATAAAAAACAGCTCCATATACACCTGGTTTGGATGATATTTGCATTCAAGGCAAAATGTAAAAAAAAAAAGTACAACATCTCATCCTAAAAAAGCCAAAACTGTCGCAAATCTTCACACACATTTTCCCTCAAATGTTTACATTAACCCATCCACACCTAAACAGGGATTAGCTGTAGGGGGGGAGGAAAAAAAAACTGGCAGTGCAGGATATGAGTTAAAACCAATAAATAAGAGTGAAAGTGTCTTTTCTGTAAGATTTGGAAGCTCAAATATTTGTTTGGGCTATTTTTTGCTGCAAACCCAGATAATGTATTTTGGCATATAAACTATCATTTAAAGACAAATCAGTAAACAGTTAAATCTGTCACTAACTGTAGGAGATTTCTCAGAATATTAAGTGAGGGCCGGCCTGAAGCTTTTTCTGATATGTTAATAACAGGGAAGGGTCTTACTTATTTAGTGCTTTCCTGAGTTTTTCAATACAAAATAAAAGAAAGTTTAACAGTTAGAAAATCGCAATGTTCTTTCTCAGTAATTGTTGATGTTACAAGGCTTGGCTCTCCTTCTCCATCGGTGTGAAACGGCTCTGACAGGCAGCAAAAAACCCTTCTGTGGCAGCGGTGTAGATGTGTGCTCATGAAGCCAGAGCCTTTGGTTCTGTAAAGTCAGACTCTTTCTGTTTTGTTTCACTGTTTACAGGCTACAGTATGTGAGAGGGAGATGTACTTTTTTGTTCTTGTAGTGTGAAGAAAGAAAATAAGGGAAAAAAGGAGGATTTTCTAAAGCAGCAGCTTATACCTCCATCCAACTCAACTGTAAGCAGATCTGGAGGAAAACCTGTTTCTCTTCTGTCAAATCACATCAGTCCGTTCAAATCTGCTTCGTATTCAGAGTTAATTTAAGTTTGGTTTGGTTTATCTTAGTGCAGTTCAGTGAAGTTTGCTTCAGCTGGGCTTCAGTCCGCAGCATTTCTGAGACACAGAGTTTCTGTGTGTGTCTGTTTGCTCAGACAATCCTCCACTGCATCACACTCATGTCCTTCCCTCCGGTCGACACCAGGTAGCTGTCATCATACAGGAAGGTCACATTGGTCACATGGCTGCTATGGCCACCATAAACATGGCTAGGAGCCTGAAAATATACAATACAAGTGTTAAAAAACAAAGAAAGGCTGTGGATCAAACTTTATCATCCTGCTTATTCTAACAGCATCATACCCTGAACTGTGAACATGGGTACGATAAGAGATGGACCTTCCCAAAGTCATCCCCTGTAACCAGGAGGCTCCTGTCATTGGACCTGCACACCGCGTTGATGTCGGTGCCGTCTGAACCATCAGGCCAGAGACCTAAAGAGATAATAGGACAGCAGAAAGAGGACAACTTAATGGATGTTACAACACAAACCCACATGTAAAGAAGGACCGAGAGTCTCTTGCTTACCAAAGACCTGGAAGCCAAGAGTGCAAGTGCAGGTGGCCCAATCAATATCCCTGGTGGTCTCCACGCTAACTACCTGTTTGCACACTGATGGGATCCCTGTGAAGTAAAGACAAAGAAAGCACACAACCAGCTTTAGTTTATCTCGTACATCAGTAGAGTGGTAAATGTACTTTTCCCCTATCCGAATGCAGCAACTTCCCACATGACTACATATTGATCAGTGTATTTCTTCAGGAGGAAACATGTTTTCATGCAGAATTTCTTTATGAAATCAGCCTTTTGACATGTTTCAGCTTGTTGTATTTGTGTTTTTTTATTTTTTTAAATATTTAAAATTATTTAATGTGGTTTTTGCTGCATTTTACTACATTTCAATTCTTTATTTGTGTCTGTAATGCTTTTAATATTTTATGTAAATTGTCTTGATGAGGAAATGTGCAGTACAAATAAACTTGCCAAATATTTCAGCTTAAATCAATACATTTCAACTCCAAACCACTCCCACAACAAAATCTACATTTGATTTTTTTTTTTCCGTCAAGTATAGTGATAAAATAAAAAAAATTCAAGCTTTTTCACTTATATTTCACCTATGATGTTACACAGGCATGAACCAATCAGCAATGACGACAACGCTCATACTCACAGTACAGAATCTCATAGTCGCCTGAATTTGATACCAGGTACTGGGAGTCCACTGACCAGTCCAAATGGGTAATGAAACTGGAATGACCCTGATAAAAGATTAGAATAGATGAAGTTAGGTCTTTTTTCACTTGGAAAGAGTAAAACCGTTTACAGTGCTACCAGAGACAGAATGTTGATTCATATAAAAGTGGCGTATGACTCAGATTTATCATATATAGCTTTTTTGTAAAACACACAGAAAGGCAGATGAGATCAACATTTAGCGCAGAGGAGGGAGCTAAATATAAAGCTGAAGATATAGTCCTGAGGGCAGGTGCTTACTGAACACTTCCCAACGCGACTGTACTTCCTCCCGTTCTCTACTACAGCGTAGATGTAGATGTAGTTGTCGTGGGAGCCGATAGCCAGGAAGTTACCATCTTACAAGATAAACATCAGAAAAATAATGTGGTGAGAAAAAAAAAGAGTACTAATGTTTAAAAATTGTACATTTGGAGTGAAATTTCTTTTTAAAGCACATTACTATCTATATTATATTTTTTCAGCAACACTCAGGTACAAATTCTTTGGTTTGTACCACTTCTTCTTATTCAAAATCTTTCAACATAAACATGGACACAACCTGTTCTCTAATTGTCCAAACATGGCATGGAAAATAGAACAACAGCACTCAGGGGATCCATGCTGTCAGGATTAACCAACATACCTGGTCCGTAGCGCATAACAGACAGCTGTTCATTCCCATCTGTGTGCACTGTGACTAAATCCTTTGAGTCTGTGTCCAGGACCAGCCACCTGCAGAATCAATGGCAGACTGCTCTACAAGCTGGCTTTTCTTGGTTTTACATCTCTTTTTTTGTATAACTACCAAACACATGCAGCCACTGAATGCGTCGCAGTGATTGGATATATACCTGCCGGTCTGAGTTCCTATGGCAACCACAGCTCCAGATGGGTGAAAGCCTGCTGACTGAGCAGTATCCTGTCAGAAATAGAGAGAGACTATGGTTATAAAAACCTCCCCATCACTTCTAAATGTGTTTTTTTCTTGTTGTTACTTGACTTTAGAACTATCTATTTGCAGCTTGACATCAGATGGCTTTTCTTACAGTCACGTCCTAAAGGAAGAAGCTTTCTTTTGACTAACATCTGTTCTAAAATATATATATGGAGATGTGATTGCACAATAATAAAAGAAGCTTGGGGGCCAATCATGGTCCATATTACACACATAGACTGAAGACGGGCAGTGAAATATGACACAATTATATGATTTTTTTAAAAAAACATCTGGATATGACACATAAAATAATAGATTTGTCAGTGAAGGAGAATAAATCAAAATGAATTTTAATAATTCTTTGTACATTTGCCAATGTATTCTTCCATTGTGAGTATGAACATCCTGAGACATAAAGGACAAGTTGAAACGTTAAAGTAAAAAAAAAAATCTCTGGAGAAAAGTCTGCCAACAGGAATAAGACTAATCTGATAGTTTCACTGTAAAAATGTACATTTTTGCTCCTAAATGTGGAGTTCTGGTTAAAGCATCTGAACCACTCCCATCATGCTCTGTTGTATGTAATTCCCATTTCTGACTCCAGGGGGTGTTATTGACTAAACTTACTTCCATGTTCTTGGTCCAAATAAGCTGATGGGTGCTTGAGTCCCACAAACAGACCTGCCGGTCATATCCGCAGGTCAGGAACTGAGATTTCCAGGGATGGACAGCCAGACCCCACAGCTCATCTGTGTGGCCCTGGACAGAAGTTAGCGGATCAAGTGTGAAACAGAGAGAAAGAAAAATATTGATAACTTCTGTGGATTGTCAAATATACCTGTGTAATGGATGTGAAATCCCCATCCAAACTGCCTTGTAAAACAAAATTCTTGGTGGTCCCGATGAGCACAGTCTCCCCTCTGCCCTCTGCAATGGTCCGGATTGGACCAAATAACTCAGGCACCTGCAGAAGGAAAAACATAAACCAACACTGTGACTAAATATTCACTGCATACTGACTTCTTATGAGGCAAATAAGACATACGTGAGTTCTAATTGTCATCACCATAAATACCACTTCAGCTCATTAAGAGCACAATTCCATCTCATCCTCTGAATCAAATGATGTTGCATTAAGGATGCATTGTGTGCTGCCCTGGTCAGCAGCCGTATGCACCGTAACATCATGTTAAAACACAAACAGTAATGTGAAAAGTAAGTGTATAACATGGACATTGTTGACATTTCAAACATGTTTGAACAAAAAAAAATCCATACTTTTTAAAAACAGTTTATTAAAGATAAAGTGGAATGCTTAAGCACAACCTCAAGGATTTTTCTTCAGTAATGTATTTGACAGAAACAGCTAAGTTAATATCATCTGTGGAACATATAAGTGCTCTCTTGCCTTCAGATTCTTACCTTGCCTCTCTAAGATATGAAAACCCAATGATAAAATTTCCACGAGTTTTAAATCTCTGCTTTGATTTAGCTACAATACCCTGCCCGATTAATTTCAAACGATGTCTTTGGGGTTTGATGCAATGCAGAGGATAATTATTCTGTTGAAAGGTTTTCTTCCAGTTTAGCTGCAGCTTTTGAACAGATGGCCTCATATGATGTAGTTTTCCTGAAGGAAATCAGTTTTGAACCAAATATAAGTACAGTTACTTTGCCTAATAGCAATCTTAAATGAATCTGTGGAAAGGAAATGATTCTTTGTCCACATGCTTAATGACAACGTGCATTGTTACTAATATTTTTACTTTCTGTCAACAAAAACTTTTTCCTGCACACCTTCCATGCAAGTTAGATTAAAAACCCCTTTCTGACTGAAGATGCTGAGTTAACTGCAGATCCTGTGTCAGAATTAGTTTCTTTTAGGACTTCTTCTTTAATGCTTTCAGGGTGAATTTGCCTGTAATGCATCTATCAATCAACCTATATATACTCCCCTGAAATTATTCACTCAACAACAGGCCTAGTGCCTTCATTTCTATTTTCAGAGGAGAAACGTCTTTTAGTTTCTCACCTCCACTGTTTGTATCTGCTGGTAGCCGCTGTCCCAGGAAACCAGTCTGCGGTCTTTCCCCCCTGACACCAGCGTGCCGTTCCTCAGCATGCACACAGTAAAGATGCTACCCTCGTGAGCTCCCTGGATGACGTGGCTGATGCGATTAGTGCCTGCATGATTGAGATGGGATGAGATGGATGGGAAGGTTCAGCCGGAGGGAGACAGGCACAGAGGTCGACTGCTTGAAGAGGGCAGATTAACTGGCCGAGAGACAGACAAACAGGCTGGTGATCAATAGAGAGAGAGGAAGATGGTGTATCTGAGGATAAGGAGTTTGCACTTTCAGCAAAATGTACAGGCCTCGGTGAACAACAGATGGATAAAATGAAGAGCAAGATGCATCTCTTTGGTCCAAGTTCAATTTTTTTCTTTCTCTTTGTAAGAACTTCACTTTCAGATATAATTTATCTGCTGTAGATGGGTTTTAAATTAAGCCCGCCACTTCTTTATCTCCACCTGACAAGGTACCTCAGAACTTTTCAGAGACATGATGACATATGTCATGTTTTTGGCAAGCAGCTCTTTGGGAACTGCCTTGTTGGTGATACTGCAGCAAAAATATCCTTTTGTAATTGTGAATTTGCAGTGTGAGTTTTCTTTGCAACTAAGAAAGCATCAAGAAATGATGTATCTACATGAGAGACTGAAAATTTTCTATAGATACAGCTGAAAATGAGTTCTGTAATAAGTAACTTCTTATTAACCATAGCACTATATTTTTCCTTTAATGAGATGGGTTTTTCAAAATTCTTTAATGGCTCACAAGCCAGTGTTGAGTGGCTTAAGAAAAATAATTAAACAGATACAGAACATGAGTTTAAAAGCATTTCTAAATATGGCCAGGTGGAAGGACACAAACCCACCCAGCCGACGTCCAATGAGACCCCTGAAAGTTCTTAGAGGACTATGTAGAAGAAGTACTGCTCAAGTCTTTCCTACAAGATTACAAAGATGCCATGCTCCTCGGAAATTAAATAAGAATAAATGAATGATGGCTAAAGATATTTTCACTGTGCCAGACATCCCAGACGCAATCATTTCTGAATGGAGCCAATGACTTCATGTGAGGAAGAGTGTGTACCTTTTCCCCACACCAGGATGTTTCCACTCGAGTCTCCAGTGATTGCGTCTCCATTTTCTGCGAAGGTCACACACAACACAAACTTGGGCTTCTCTTGTTTCTGCGGCAAACACAAAAAGACATGTCTGGTTTCAGTTTGCTCAACCATCACAGACTGTCTATACATGCCACACAAGAAACATATCAAACTGGAGGTTGGATGCATTGAAATCTTATTGTTTCCATGTGAAGAAGAAGGTGGTTGTCCTCTAACCTCAAACAGTCCTTGCTTCTTGACCAGCATGCCTTTCTCCAGAGTCCAGAAATAGAGATGAGATTTGCCACAAGTCACTATGATGTTGCTGTCTGTGGGGTGAAAGTCTGCAGCGAAGACGGACTCATTGGAGCACTGCACACACGCAACAGGGAAAATGGTCGGTTTAGCAAAAAACAAACAAAAAAACAACATTAGCACAAAGCCAAAATATGTCTGCGTACCTTAACCTCAGCCAGTCTGTCTTCTCTCTGCCAGTCCCACACAGAGAGGACGTGGTCATTGGAGTCATCCACAACGCAAAGAGTGTTTCCTCCATTCTAACATGCATAAACAGATGTTTATTCACTTCTTCAAAGTCTTTAGATGATGAAGAAGTAGCTACGGTCGGAACGGAACGGCCCGTTTTTCAGCTGTGTTTCCTTACCGACTTGGAGAAAGCCAGGCAGACGAGAGCTCGGTCAAAGAAACCCGTACCCAGGACATGGAGGGTGTTCAGGCTGACAGAGTCCCAGACGCGAACATGAGGAACCAGCTGCTGCCAGGAAACATGACACACACACACGGACAACAGAGGAACATTGAGTGAACTCACTGAATATATAATATACGGTGAAAGTGAATAGAATTAGCAAGAGTTTTTCTTATATGACCACAGATCACATGTTGAAAATCAAATGTTAATGTATCAATAGAGGACTTTACGTACTTTTCCATCTGAAGATGTCCCTGCCACCTGACCTGTCGCTATGGTAATTTTATCAGGATGGACGGCCAGGCTGCAAAAGAAGACATGAAAAGCAGACGTTTACAAAACCTTTTAAACATCAAAAAAAGCCATTTGAATAAAGATGAGCAACACTTTCACTACATGAAAGGATGTAGTGCCGATAAAACATGTAGACTGTGCTGATGTGTGGGAATAAGAGACAAACGGAGATAAATTCATCTTCTTTTCGGTACGGCAGTGTGGCAGGAAGAGCAGGGTTCAAACAGTCTGTCTTCAAAGCAAAAAAAATCTGTCTGCGTCTATCTTTTGATCAGTAATCCAAACTGTGAGTCGAACTTTTATTAACCTCAGGGTGGAACAGAGCCGTTTTAGTGGCTGCTCAAGGTTACTCTAATTGCACAGCAAACTGTCCTTAAATAACTTTCATGCCTGTCTAAATGTCTCAACGCATCACTTAAGAACACCTGTAATTTCCCTCTACAGCAGCGACATCTCTTCTTCCACCTGTGGATGTACTACTGCCCTTACTGGAAAAACGGAAACTAAAAGATGTTATCCTATCGCTTACCATTTGATGTCGTCTGTGTGTCCCATGTAGTGTCTCTGCAGCTGCTCGTCCACATTGAACAGGACGACCACTGAGGCAATGAAATAGACTGTTTCTCCTGTGGGAAGCAGATAAAGGTTGGATCGACAGTCTCGACCACGGTAACCGTAGCTGAGCATTAAAAGGGTCAAGGAATGCATCTTTTTGAAGGTGTTTTTCCACAGTTACAGACCAAAGTGTAACAGTTTTAAGGATTATCAAAGGGTGAAGCTTTGAATTCAAGGCTGAAAAAAATGTGTAGCTATGATCTATTTGCTTACACAGTTTCCATCATTTGTTTAGAAAATGAAGGCCAGGAATCATAATGATCCATTCATACCATTGCATCGTAGTTTTGCATATTCAGAACGGATTCAGCATTTCTGTTTTTGTGTGTGTTGTTTTGTGCACTCATCCTCTGACTTAGCCTTTTTCCTTTTGGCTTTTTTCATCAACACATCACATTCATTCGTGATCAATAAACAAAACAAACAAAAACACACAAATGAAATAAAAAAGCACAAGAGTAACAGCTGACTGGTAGCGCCATCGGCCTGCCACTGTGTGCAGGTTAATACGGACTGCAGCCTGCAGAGCGATGAAACCGGCTCTGACAGCGAATGCACCACAGTTAAAAACGAGCCTCTGGGCAGATCCATTCTGACAAGCAGGTGAGCACATTTGTAGCTTCCCATCCCACCTACATCACAAAATTACTTCTCACAACTTTCCTAAATCAGTTCGTACTTTTCATTCCTGTGGAAAAAAATAATCCTTGCAGTCATGATCAAACAACCTGAGCTCTAACTTCTTCTATCTTAGAAACAGGCAGCAGCAAAAGGATACACCCAGTCCAGTTTGAGTTTGTTGCTGGGCAGCTCGGCTCTCGCCTCCAGACAGTAGCTGTCTATTTGGTCTTTGGGCATGTACATGGTGACGGGACGACCCTTTAGGAACATTTTCACATAACCCTCCTCTGGAAAAAGGCAAAAGAAACAGTCAGTGAGATCATGCACATAATTACAGAAATAATGGGTGTTTTTTGACAGATATACGGTGTCAGATTTTGTCACTTGAAAACACACAGGACGTTGTGTTATGATATGAATGACAGGGATAATGAGATATGTATGAGAGGATTAGAGGATAGCAGAGCCATGTGAGAGGATATGAAAACTTCATTAAAAGCCAGAAAATGACAGAACTTGCAAACTCAAAGAAAGCTTTAATCAGTGGCTTTTATTAGTGATTTCAAACACACCTTTTTTAACAACAGAGGGCACCAGATAAACTGCAAAAAAATCTTCCACAACTCATAGATCATCAGCTCACAGCAGAGATTAACCAACATGAAATGCAGACATGATCACAGCAATGGAAATGTTGAAAGAAAAAAAAACACAAAACAAAACAAAAAACAGATGGGAGCTTAGAAAAGCGAATAAGACTCCTCATCATTTAAAAACATGTGATCGCTGCAAAATAAACCATGCAGAGAACATTACGGAAAACAGACACAAAAGAAAAACTGAACATTTATGCCAGCAAATCTTATTAGTGGAGACTATTAGCTTAAATGTATTTATAGGGGTGCTTATTTTAGTTTGTTTTTTAAATTTTATGTTAGTATATTTGTGATGGGAACACAAACGTACAGGAACTCATTGTGCTCTTGTTTCTAGAAGACATGATGTAAAACCATGAATTTAGCTCTACAGCTTCAACTGAAATGAAAACTAAATGACTGAAGCTAAAGGAATTTAATAAATGACCGTTATTTTCCTGCCGCCTTATTCTTTACAAGCTAGTAACAAATCTGAAAATACTGGCTGGGTGATTTAATGGGGCTGCGGTAGCAGGGAGACTCAAGAGAAGATGCCAGACTCCCTGACTTCCTCAGCTGGAGGCTAAAACTCGGGGCCTTTCTGACCGATGACACCTTGGCAGCAGTGCCTTTTCTGGCTGTCCAGGCCTTGCTGCTTTCTGAGGTGGGTTTGGGCTTGATGGCTGAACAGGCCGTCACAGCGGAAGCCGTGGGGCCGCTGCTATTCCCCGTCCATTTGGTAGAGCGGCTGAGGTAAATCTGTACTGTGACTATAATGCAGTCAGGGAAAAGAGCAGACAAGGTGGTGATGGAAAGGGGGAGCGATTGAGGTTGTCAGGGCCCAATGGATGCGAGGGGCAAAACAAGGACAAGCAGGATCAGGTGGTGCACAGGGTGGAGGAGGTTGGTAGAAGTTAGACTCGTATAATGTTTTTTTTTTGTGACATTTAATGATAGGACACAAGCTATAATAAGGAAACTAGGGAAAGTCCTAATACAAACCACATGCTTTTTGCTTGGTGTAATTAAAAACGTGATATCATCACAACATAGTCATATTTGGAATAAGGGAATAAAATAACTGTTAATTGACTTATTGAATACATTTCTTCATAAGTGGTTCCAAACATGGGATCGAGACTTGTGCAAAAAGTAAGACGATAAACAACAGGGTTGTAATGACTGAAATATTCTCTTTATTTGGAATGGTTTTACTTACATTTACTTATTTAATGGTTCATGGGCATGTAACATGAAAAAAATATATAAATTTATCTGTTTTTTTATGTTTCTGAAAGAAATAGAAGGTGGGAAAATCCCAATTGTTTTTATAGTAAAATGTATCCAACCCATGAAAAGAGATTAAAAGAGATTGCATCACTGTAAAAGGTCACTGGTCTACGATGTTAGGAACCACTGGTTGAGGAGCCTTCTTTGAAAAAATATTCAAATCGTCTTGGCCGATGTTTGCTTTTAAAGATTTAATCCTTCTGCTACAAGACTGGGTAAACATCACTATGTTCAAGGAAATGAGCCCAGCTTTTCTGGCACCTTCGCAAATACTTCACCAAAAGAGACTACGCACAAACACATGACATTTTAGGCTCTGTGAAAAAACTACAAGCTGAAAAATTCAACAGAGTTGAAAAAAACTCCTCCACAAAAAGAGAGGCTGGATTATTGTAATGCAAATACTCATTCAGAGGACAGGGACACAATAAGAGCAGTGGCTAATCTACTGCAAGGATTTCAAGAGCATGCAGAAAACCTCAAAGCAACTGTGAGGCAGCAATCGCCAAACATCTTTGTGTTGTTACTATAGAGACAAAAAACTAGCTACCAATGAGCGAACACGAACTATGAGCTGGTAATGTCTGGTGAAGCAGCAGAACGTGAGCTGCAAACACTGCGACGACACTTATGCAGCACTCATTGGCGATTAGGTGGCATGTTTGTGCTTTTATTAATTCACGCTCAAAACATTCAAGGGGAAAGCAGCTTTCACACACAGTTTGTCACCCCACTCCTGCCCCTGTCTGGACAGCTCTCTGTTCAAAAAATAAACGTTTAAGTGGAAAAAATCTCAATAACTCAAAGCAAAAATACAGATTTTACTCTTAAAAACAAACTGAAAGCAGAGGTGATATGTCTTAAAAAATCAGAGCGAATCAATTGCAGTGTCCAGAGAGCTGTGGAGGCTGGGGGGCACGGGGGGGAGAAGGGTCCTGGCCTACCTTTGCAGTGGGTCACGCGTCGCATCCCTTGTAAAGGTCATAGAGAGACACACAAGCACCAGGTGAGGGGGGGTGGGCATGGCTTTCTGACCTCCTGGTCTGTCCTAATATCAGTGTACTTCCTGTTTCCTGCTGTTAGTGAACAGCAGTTTGTGTCTATGACATTCTCAACAGACCAGACTTCTCCCTTAGATGAGCCTCTAAACCATTCAGCTTCCTTGTTTAAACCTTTTGTGTTTACCCAGAACAATTAAATGAATCAAATTATTTTCTTAAATCTAAGCTCATGTAATTTTTAACAGAAATAAAATATTATTATATTATATATACAGCACACCCCTTAGATTTTACACATGAATAAAATCTACAATCCTCAAACTATAGAAATACAAAACGTTATTTTTCTTTTATAATG
Source organism: Craterocephalus amniculus (assembly GCA_036024015.1). Taxonomy (NCBI): domain Eukaryota; kingdom Metazoa; phylum Chordata; class Actinopteri; order Atheriniformes; family Atherinidae; genus Craterocephalus; species Craterocephalus amniculus. The sequence continues at coordinate 16,755 of JAVQJG010093600.1, read as the reverse complement.
TTTTAAATATGCACACAAAAGGCTGCAGGCCCTGCTTAAGCTTGTCTCAGACAGTTCTGTCTCAAACAGATAAGTCTGGAGCCAGGTGTGTGAAGCTAATGGGGAAAAAAGCTGTACAGAGGTTCAATTTACTGAAAAAAATCAATAGTGTGCTAGTGATGGAAGTTTTGATCAATGATTATTTTATATTTAGACAGATAGACTTGTTTAAATGTTTCCCTCTTAGATTCACTTGGCTGATGCATGATTAAAATGTATTCAGTTCTTATTTCCCTTTTCCAGTTTACAAAAATCACATGAACCCTCGAAAGAAAAAAAACACCTGTCTGAATAAGCTAAGTTTACTTGCTAATGCTATCCTAACAACATTGTTGGATGCAGGCTGTGACAGATACAGATTTCTACCGACAAGTGTTTTGGTCATGTTAATTCTTTGAGAACTAAAGTTCAACGAAACACCTTCCCAAAGTGCAGCAAAAAGTTAAACAATACAAAGAAATTATCAAGGAGAAAAGGATGGATGGTGATATGAAAGAGGATGTAACGAATGATGATGCGTCTTGTGAGGATGGAACATTGGACGAATGAATGAATCAGCTGAATGAACTCTGACATTAAAGGCAATCTAATCAGCTCTGGGTGGTCTTTGAAGAGAGGAAAACAGTTTAAGGGACTGAGTCAAAATCTGATTTACATCAATTTTTGTGTAAAAAGCAATAAGCTTTGAAATTATTTAATTGGATCAAGAATCAGAACTGGATTGACCTCTGGCTCAGAGAACCACCGAGCATCTGCTGTGTAATGTGGCGCAGCAGGAAAACTCAAAGCTATCAGGCTGAAGAGCCATGAGTTCTTACCTGCACTGAACACTGGATCCTTCTGCTTGCTGCAAAGTAAATGAGTAAACACAGCTGTCAATCAGATTCCCAACTCCAGATTAGCCATCTCTTTTTCTTCATTTTGAAAGATTTTCAGTTGTGTATTTTCAGCAATGCTAGTGTAGAAAATCAACCACAAACAGCCTCTCATATCTGGGAAAAAAATCTTTCCCATGAGTTCTTTGTTACCTGTCACTTCTTTTGCCGCTGGAGTTGCTGCCTGTGGACCCGGCGCGGGTTCGATTGCCCTTTGAGTCACCCGAATCTTTCCGAGTAAGGGTCCCCACATGTTCATTTGAGTTGGCTCTCCTCACAGTGCTGCTAGGAACAATCAGATAAAGTAGGAGGAGGAGATAAAAAAAAGAATCATCTGATGCTGTTTTCTGCAAATAAAAACATTGGTAAAGTTTTCATCAAAAAGATGTTTGTTCAGATTTATGTCAGGCCAGTCAATGGTTGCAAGCATCACAGAGCCTTACCGACCAGCAGGAGAAGCAAAATTATTTTAGTGTGTAATGGTGCTGAGTATTTTGATTATTTAGATAATTATAAATCCGTTTGTCACATAAAATAGCAATTTACCATCGGTTCCTATTGTTTTCCATCTGAAATGCAGCTGGATAGATATTGTGTTTTACCCAACACACAAATCTCAGTCACTTGCAACACATGGTATTTATTTGATTCAGGTAGTATTTAACTGAACTCAGACTCATAGAAATTTGATTAGTAAAACACAGGATAATTATTCTTCACCATTTTCTCAAAGAACTGTTATTTCTAATAACAAATTGAGGTGTTACGGTGTGTAAGTAAAAGATGGGTCGAGCCACTGTGATATCACCCGCTGGTTTGCAAACTGCTGTTCTGAAACTGCGGCCCATCATATTAATAATCATTATCTGAATCCTTTTTAGACTTCATTGTAAAAATGGATCTGATTGAAAACCTGTGTCCACTCATTAAACACAAGTCAGTGATGCTTCATCATCTATCATACTCTAAACAAGATGGTAATATACTAAACTAATATCATGTTGAACTCATTATTTAATGTTGGCTACTAATGTCATAATCTCTTGAGGAACATTTTTATTGAGGTAATAAATCAAGTGAGAAATAGGGTCTTATTCCTATAAATATCTATGCAACTGAGTTTCTCTTTTCAACCACTGCTAGCCATTAGAATGAAAGCAAGTTTGGGGTGTTTTTGGGATATTGTTATCAAAATGATCTAAGAACTTCGAACTTTGGGAGAAGAGGACACCTGGCTTATCAGTGAGGGCAGTTTTTATGCCTTGTGGTAAAGATGCAGGCTTTCAGGATCTGAGGCAAAGTAGAAGTTACCCTGCCGTTTTTCCACCAGTTATCGCCTCAAGTAAAGAAAACTGAGTTCTTTCCTGACTTTTTAAATAGGTTTTTCTCCATTGCTGTATAACAGCGGCATCAGTACAGATCTGCATACTGGTGGTGCAGACAGCTTGCCTGTCCACTACAAAGAAAAAGCTCCATCAGCAGCCTGATGGCCAGCAGGCCCACGAGCCATCTAATCCGCCCTACGGGAGAAAAGTCTATTCAAATCCTGAAACGAGCTGGTGGCTGTTGTCCCTTCTGGAGAGCTTGCATTTGTTTGTTCTCTAAAGAACAGCGCAACAGAGAGAAATGACTGTTTGCTGTGTTGTCTCATATGGAATCACACAGTGGTAATTGGGCCACGCGGTATTAAAAGCCGGTGTGTGTGTGCTGAAAATAATAGGGCTCTGACCAAGCTGTAGTATGGACTAATCCGACAAACACATGACTCAGATGAGTGTTACCGATGAGATTATTTTTTCAAATAAACATAAAACATTAAATAATGTGCTGAAGGTGAGGTTTAGCCAGTGTTAGGGGGTAGACCCAGCGATGATGTTATATTAAGACATACAATAACTTTGGGGAAACTCTCACCTGAGAGGCAGGTAGAGAATTCTGGCAGAAAGAGACAGAAATGACAAACTGGACATCACATTTTAGACAAAACACGAACAGGATACAACAAGACAGATGGACAGGACATCTATTGAAAAGACAATGGTAGGGAGCAGATATGCAAGACAGGAAAGACAAGAGAGACAAAACAAAATGCACAGGGATAAACAGTGGAGACAAGCCATGACTAATGACTTCTTCAGTTATATCATTATATCTGTACACTGGCAAATGTCTCCACGGAGGAGTGTGGGTTGTTTTTTTTCGTCAGAATGCTGCTATAAATTTATACTTTTCTCAAATAAACCTCAAGGAGAGTCAAAAGTCGTACAATAATAATGTCCCCAAAGATGGAATAACAGCCAGAGAGTTGCATCTGTTTGGACTGGAGCAGGTCCCTGCTGTCTGCAGAGCCTCATCTGATTATGGTAATGACATCCAGAAAGGGGAAAAGGCTATTGTTCTCCTGGCAGACTAGATTTATAACATGGGCTCCACAGTCATGTACAGACACACACATGGCCATGAGAATGCTGCCTCTTTGTTTATCCGTCCTATTAAATGTCATTAGACGACCAACATGATTTTTACTGAGAGTGCTGCAACTTTCCAAAAGTATGAAAGAGTCCGGTGGGATCCGTTAAAACAGCCAAACGGTGTGCAGGTTTATGAAGTCATTCCTCACCTCTTGTTGGCTGCTGTGCTGGTGTCTTTTCTGGATCCGGATCCAGATGGGGAGGGAAGAGTTCCACTGCCTTTCTTTGGTAGGATGGTCCCGTTGTTTACAGTGGGCCGTAACGGCAGGGTTGCAATCATTGGCCTGGCTGAAAGATAAAGAAGAGCAGAGGGACTGGTATCAGTGTTGGCTGCAATGGTTTCTTTTGAATAGCCAGAGTGGGATATTAGTGGGTGTTGTTTGGGAAAAACACTTTTTATTCTTTTTTTTAAAAACAGTGTTATCATGGGAGGAGAGATTCATAGACAGGTCAATTGTCATCATTGTCTGATTATGTTAGGTTTATTTTCTGTACCGCTCACCAATAAGAGTACAAATATTTCAAATATGAGGCCTGTGATGTTTACATTAACCACCATATGATATGACATATCATGCTTGCTGTAGATTTCCAAAGATCCCAAAGTTTTTTTTCCCCACTGGACACAGCTGTTGAATGGCTTTAAATGTCTCCAGTGAAGTGTGGGTTGTGCTGTCCTTTATTGATCTACATCATCATGTGACATATTTGCATAACGGCTCCATCATGGCTCGTTTGACTTACTGCAAATGGAGAGGAAGAAATTTAGTGGCTAGGTCTAATTTCTGGCCTGTTCCACCAACCAGAAGAACAAGCAGTACCAGCTGGGCAGGAGACAGGAGTGCAGTAAGAAGATATAAGAATACAGCGTGCTGTAAAGGCATTATATATCAGATCAGATCAGCAGAAACATTCAGTTAATTTAAATCCAGATTAAAGACCCACCTGGTCGCTTCTGCATTTACATGGCTTTTATTTGAAAATTCTTTAAGCTTAAATTTTAAACTTGATCCGCTTTTTGATCTTTTGTCCTTTCTTGATCTTGATCTTACATTTTTTTCTTCTGTCTTAATTTAATTTCTTTCTTCCAAAAGCTTTTTTTAAATGTACTTGAACATAAAATGTGCTCTATAAATAAACTTGCCTTGCTTTTTAATCTTTCTACATGGACAAACCCAAACTTCTAAAGCAATGGGGAAAAATCTTTCTTTTTTCTGTAAGACGAGTTTCCAGTCCATATCCACCCCTATGTAAAAATGAAAATGAAAATGAAAATCAAAACAAGTTAGGAATGGTTCATAATCCAACAAGCTGCTGTATCTTGGCTTCATATTATTGTCACAGAATTAAAAATAATGCCATCTTTACAGCTATCATACTATTCAGTCAGGATTTAGAGAGATGCATTCACTGATAGGTTTGCTGTATTTTAAGTATTTTTCCATTCAGAAGGTAAAAAAATCATTTCTAGAGGACGGTGAAAGGACACAAAAAGTGCACACCCATTACGAAACACACTACATACCAGCAAGCACAGAATAACAAATTCAAGCTGCAGCTTTATCTGCAGCCATAAATATTTAATAGACAACTGTTTGATCCAGCAGACACACACTCACACAGACACACACATGCATGCACACTCATGTCTGTGCACTCACTTTCTGTTTTCTCTCATGTACTGTAGTCATTACACAGCAGGGGCAAACTGAGGTCTGTAATTTGGTTAGCACATAAAAGAAGACAAATGTACATGATTGTCTACGTGCAGCGTGTGTGTCTGTGTTAAGCTTTACGAAGCTTCAGACAGTCTGCTGGCTCCCTGCAGCTGGCAGTGAAGAAGACTATGAAGAGGCAGCTCAGGGTTTGAGTCATCTTCCAAAATCGAAGTGAAACTCCGCCCGTCACTTCTCAGACTAAAAGCTGGCAGGAGCTCAGTCTTTGCCACTGCTTATATATTCAAGGCTGCAAAACTCTTGAAAAGCAGCTGATTTTACATGCATCTTCCTTTAAAGTTAATATTTGAGCTACAAACTGCAACAAACAGCTGACCATCACCCCATGCTGAATAGTAACAAAAAGAGGTACAACAAAAGTGTGAAAATACGTCTTGATCTACGCTATACATTAACCCTTTCACGTTCACACTAAAAAAAAAGCAAGATGAGAAGTTTCTTTGCATTTTCTCTTTTCTTGTTTACAAGAAAAACACGAATAATAAATGTTTTTAAGCAAATAGTTGAGATAAAAGTTAATAATTAAGTGATTTAATTTGAAACAGCAACAGGAGAATGAACAATTTATTCTGGTATGACATACCCAAACCAGCTGGTAGAGACTGTTTTCATCAATTCTTTACTAAGATTCATGATAATCACTGAAAAATCTCCCCTACCAAATGATAGAACAGGGTGACAAAGGGTTAAGGTGTGTCCTTTTTGTCGAACTTAAATCTGGTCATTCAGTTCTTAAAGTCTTAAAAGAATAGATTTGTATCTGATAAAAGGGAGAAACCTGGAAAGGGAAGGAGAGTGAAGGATTTCACTTGTGGGAAAAACAGGATTTATAGTTGGATGCTATTTGATAAAACTCAACAGAATAAGTCTGGTTCAGTGTAAACTTAATCCTGCAGCTGGTCAGTGTAGTTCAGCAAAAAGCCTCGACATTCAGTGCAACAACAAGTCTGGATCTTGATATAACTGTTTCTTTAACACGCACCTTCAATCCTGTATCATTGTGGTCTGTGCACTACAGAAAATAACATTTTGTATGATTTACCGTCATACAAAATTCTTGCAGAGCAGGCAGTGACTGAAACGTGAGCATGTACACACCGGGGCTAGTGCAGACAGACTACACGATCAGCCTACCTGGCTTTTCAACACTGCGGTCTGCTGAGGGAGATTTTCTCATCATAGAAGGGTCTATACATGTAACGCATGACATATTTAACAACACAACACAGTCCAGGAGATGAAAGGACAGGAGGAAGAGGACATTAACAGCCAGTCAGAGGAAGGAAGCAAGAGGAATTTGAAGGAGAAATCATCAACAGAGAGACATTAAAGTGAAAATGGAGAGACCAAAAAGATGTGTGCACATTGGTCGGTTGCATTTGGAAACTAAAACTAGAAAACCTGTCAGCTGTGTTGATTAACAGAGAAAAAAAGGTTATTACGCGTATTTTACCTTTGGTGGGTCCTCTGCGGGACCCCATTGCCTGCTGCTCCTCAGACAGGTTAAGCCTGCGGACCACGTCGGCCAGAGCAGACTTGAGCAGCTGGATCTCATCCTCCTGCATTTGGACCCTCTGCTCCAGAGAGGCGATGCGGTCCGTTACCTCCATACTGCTGGCTGCTGATGCACTGTCATCTGAGGAGGCAAGCAGAGACGCTGTCAGCAAGCAAACGACTAAGGAACAGGAAATAGTGGCTTGTTACACAGATAAAAATATGAGTCAGTTAATGTTCATCTGGGTCAACACAGATCATTATTCTGGTCCACAGAAGCAAATCTAGGGGCCTATGGAACACAAGCAGCTCCTTTAAGACCCTGAGCTCACTTCCATCACTTTTTTGTCCTGAATGAATAGAAAAGCTGACTATTTTCCATTCATGAGCCTGTTTTCAATCTCTATTCTCGCATCTAACCTAACATGTAATTATTATGTCTCCACCTGACACCCGGATACAGGCCAAGCCCCAGCCACCAGGGCCTACTTCATTAATGATAACACACACACGTTTGTGCAGGGTCTACCCCATTAATACTTTGATGTCACAGTGGTTTGATGAAATCTTAATGTAAATCACTGCTGTGTTTTCCCAGTGGAGTTGCAATAAAAATCTGATGCATTATGCATTAGAAAGCAGGCTTTGGCTGATTAGGCAGATCTGCAATGTACGTTTCTACTATGAATCTGTGTTAGATCCTTTCTGTCTGGCAAAAGTATGCAAATCTAAAAAAATAAAGAAAGCTGCTGACCTCAGTAAACAATGCCGTCAAACAATCAAGTCCAACAGTTTCTGATTTATGACACAAAGCTGAAAGCAAAGAGACGTGATGAGCCTCAGGGTAAGTGATGGTAAACAAAAGCTTCTCAGGGGATTTATTGCATGTCTGACTGAGGACTAAGGATTTATCTGACCACTTAAAGATAAATGGATAATGTTCCAGATATCAAAGCAGCAGCCCAGATACACGCCTAACTCCAATTTAAAAAGACAAACACATTCCTGGATGTGCACATCCTTACAGAATAATGGCACTTTAGTGTGTACGACAGTAAAATTGCCAACCTCATCCTGCTTACTTTGCAACTATAATATAATACAACATAATATAATCCTATAAGCACCAATTGTAATTCAATTGGCAAGACATGTCAGAAAAGCAATTTCACAGATTTGTTCATGTGAGAACAAATTCTATTAGTGAGCAGATTCAACGGCCTGTTTGCTGGTTATGAACTGTGTTCGAGAGACTCCTATTAAAGGATAAACTGCTTCATTAAGTCGATGGGACATATGAAGTGTGAATAGAAAGGCTGAATCAACCAAATCCTGTTAACTGTTTTATACATTGGAGATACACAAAAAACCTTTTATGATGCAGAATCATCTTTATTTATCACACACAATGTATATATTTTTTTATCTAATTCTGCTTAAAGTTTAAGATAATACCACTGTTCAGCTTTCTACATGATGATGAAACTGGATGATACATCAGCGTTTATTTAAAACTGAAATCCCAAAACTGAATATTTTGACTGTTTCTTCCAGCGATGGACTGGTTTGATCTGGCAAACACATCCTGCCTCCTTTTACCCTTCAACCAACCTCTGAAAAGGTTCCTTGAGCATATAAAAAACCCCGCTGACATTTTAGTTTTTTTTTCATGCATAAATGTATCTATGGATGATAAAATATCTTTGGAACAAAAATATGAGTTTTTTTGGATAGTTGGTTGATATAAAATGCGCAGAGCTCACTTCCAAAGACCAGAAAAGGTGTCAAAACCTTTCTAAAACTATTTATTTGAGCTCTTAAGGTGAAAGATATATTTTAGGGTAATGCAGCCATTAGTTAAATATTTAATCAAAAGTTAAAAATTTAGAAGGGGATCACAAATTGCAGTTCCTCTTTAGATAAAAGATAGAATGTATTTTTTTACTGCTATCCTCCAGGTTGCTTAGCTATTTAGGCTTGAGCTAAAGTAACACTGTCATCTTCTGAACCACATCAGCAGGTGTTAGAAAACAAAATATAACAACACCTCTGCTACATCTGATTTATGCCCCATCTAGAAGAAATGTGAACTCTTCCCCTGTCCGGTGAGAGAGAATCCCATAATGAAACACCCAAACCGGAGCAATGTCATCAAATGAAAACTGCAGGAGCACAAGTTATTGCATTCCACAAATAACAGCACCTTACACCTGTACAATGAGAAATGTGCCCCTACGCACACCTGCAAATGTCTTTTCCAATTTTTTTCACAATGAGAATCTTCTTCCCAACACACACAAACAAAGCCTTTTCCACACATACAGTTGATAACTGTCTGCTCACCTGAGATGATTCCTTTGAATCCGTCCTTGTTGATATTCATATGTGTCTACAGTGTGAATTTTCTGAAATAAAGCTTCTATTATCTGTTTAGCATCTGTTGTGGGTCTGTTCCCAACACTTAGACAATGAGAGAATGATACCGTCAGTGGCTGAACTACAATGACTGGCTGTCACAGCTGTGATTCTCTGGCTCTGTGCTAACATCCTGTCACAGTGACATCCAATCACAGAACCCACCAAAGAATCAACAAACCTAAGAAAGTTTGTGTTGTTGGAGGGTGAGTGTGAGTGGCATTAAGGTGGCCACAGCACATTTGCACACTTTATGGATTCAGCTCCATTTGCCCCTTGATGGGATGGCACTTTGGGGACTCGAGTTACATGCCTTCTGCTCAGAGATTGCAGTATCAGTAAGATGTGAATTTCATTTGACAAGAAATCTATCACCGTGTGTGTAACCAGTGGGCTTAATGCATCCCTGAGAAAGCAGATTGAGGCATCCTGACAATCTCCAGTTGTGGTATTCAATTATTTATTTCTGTCAATCTCTCTAAGCTTCGGTGTGACTTTTTTTTTTTTTACTTCATCATCTGGTCAACATGTGGAGGGGTAAGAATTCGAGACAGGACTTTCTGCTCAGCCTAATGCATTTGGACTTGCCATTACTTTCCTCCGGAAAGCAATGTCATCCTGGCAGCCACCCGCATGCTTGAGTGCATGTCAATCACTTCAGCCACAGGGAGTGAATTAGAAGGATATAGAAAACAGGTTAAATCACAATTTCATCCCCCGTTTTAAAATAACCAAACCTTTCCATGCTTATATCTCTACTTCGTCCCTTAGTCTTCGACTGACCTTGTAGCTGTCAATCATCAGTGACGGCACACATGATTCCCCCCTTTCTATAATCTCATCAGTCAATATAGATCAATAATATGTTAACAGGGTAAAATGACAGAAATAATGCTTTGGATCAACACAGAGAGCAGTTTCACATTGTGAGAACTGACCTCATGTATAAAATATTTTCTGCAGTAGTTCTATCTGCATTTGCAGATGACTCACTCTGCCACTGCAAAAACATGTGAGAATATAAGAATACAAATAGATGCTGGTGGTATAAAGAGGTGTGGTGACACCAGCTGTGTCATAACATGACATTCATCCCCGTTCCAACAAAAACTCACTGACAAACACAGTGATTGATGTTTGTTTTCCCTCCGCTCAGCAGCACAGAGGAGCCAAACAATAAAGTTAAATTGACCGGATGGAAAGTTCAGCCATCAGGATAAGCACGACCACGATGGGATGTTTTGAAAATCCACAACCATGTTGGAGAAAACCAACAGGTCCGAAACCCAAACAGCAGGAGGAAACAGCCTGTCACAACTGTTCTTCTTACTGTGGACGGAAAAGTCCTGCTGATATCACTGATGTTGGCACATCGATACCGTGCTCACTAACGGTTTCTGCTTTCATGATATGAATGCACACAGCCAGGTGCTTCGATGCAGATTCAGCTGCTGCAGATTGAGCCTACAGGACAGCCATTTCTCCCAAGACCAATGAGTAACACTTAATAAACCTGAATTTAGTCTGCTGGCCGCACCAGTGGAAGTGTGGACCTAATCCTAATTAAATGGGACAAAGGGGAAAAAATTGAGTGGGGATTTGCAGACGGAAATAAAGACAGATGAAGGAATAAGATCGTGGCAGTGTGGACTAAACCTTATTGAGTCCGCAACTGTGCAGAGAGCTCTGTGCCACCGTTTTTACGAATTAATCACAATCACAGTGAGCTGAGCTGATTGTGATCATTTGCAATACCGTCATGATAATTTCCACTTATATGTTAAACCACTAAATTAAGTAAACACACATCACATTTTTGAATGTCAATTTTATTGGTTTAATGGCTAATTTCTTAGTGATAAACTTCTATGTCTAAATATTGATTCTTATCTACTTAAATTGACGTCATAGGTGATAGAAGTTAAACATTTTAACACCAGATGGAAGTGTTGTTTATTAATATACCAATGAGAAAGGAGCGTTAATGTATTACATTTGGAGCAAAAAGGTGGTAACGAAAGTTGCTAATCTTACAGAGCATGAACAGGTGTGCGCTATTGACCTTTGATTTTGAACTTGTTTTAATTTAATTCCAAAATTTGTTTTTATGATGTAAAGCACTTTGAGATGCTTCTTGTATGAAAGGTGCTAGAAATAAAGTTTGATTTGATTTAATTTGATATCTGGGACAAAGACAAAAGACAGTCTAACTTCAACCCCTTGTTTTTGGCTGGAATATCTTCTTTGACACACTCATAATGCAGGTGACTAAAATTGCAATTTCTCATCTCTGAAACATTGCAAAAATTAGTAAGATTCATAGCAATGAAGAAAAAATGATTTCAGTATTTGTCACTTTTAGGTTAGATTATTATAATTTGTTGGCTGGTAGTTGGCTGATAACAGCCTCCTGCTGATCCAAAATGCTGCTGCAGGGACTCTGATGGACTGACAGGAGAGATGAAGTTTCCCCTGTCATCACTTCATTGGCTTAGAAACTTTAAGATCCAGGATTGAATTCAAAGTGTGACTGCTAACATATAAAGCTGTTATAGCCTTGCTACTTCTTTTATCAAAACTCACCTTGTTCCATTTTGTCCAGTGAGAAGACTCTGTTCTCAACCTGCAGGCCAACTTTTGGTTCCCCGTGTTCACTGTAAATTATAACTAGTTCTGGCTACTTAAAAAAAGGATGCAAACTTGCTGCCTTGAAAAAAATGAAGTTTTGTCATCATGAGTGAACTGAGTTCAGTTGACTAATGTATTTGAAGTTTTTTTTACTTGTTCAGTTTGATTTTACTGGAGGTTCATGAGGTTGTGGAAGAAACTTGTTTAGATTAATTTCACATAGTGTAAGTTAGAAGCGATGCTTCAGGAAAAGTTTAATTTCAAGTTCATCTTACTTAAAGTACTTGGTGAACTCAAAATGTGACTTGTTTTTCAACAAGACATGAGGAAGCATAGCTTTTACTCTAATATTGTCAGACCCCTTACATCTCTGTTACGGTGCAGTAACAGAGATGTAAGGGGGATGAGCAGGAACTGGAGAGGGGAACATGTTTCTACACTAAAACTATGCTGAATGATGGATTTTTGCTGATTTAATTCAACATGGAGAAATGTTTTCTGTCTGTTAGCAGCAGAACTGGAAGGAGGAAAAACAAACAACTTTAAACGATATTGTGTAATTTCAACTATTGTTAATTTACCAACGTAAAAGTAAAAGTTCAGGTTTCATAAAGTTAATTATCGCTGAAAAGTTGTTAACAGAAGTGAAGTATTGTGGGAAATACTGCTCCTCCACCATCACAATTCCTCCTCAACTTAAATCAATTAAGTTGGTTCAACATAATTACATTAATTACAGTTTGCCGGGCTGAGTCCATATAACTTATTAAAGATTATTAATACTAACGACTTGGTTATAATGAAGTTATAGCTACGAGAAATATTTTATTAAACCCATTGGTAGATAAGTAGATGCGCAGGCAGAGGCTTTTGCTATCAGGCTCCTCATCTGTGGACCAAGCTCCTTTTCACTGCTCGGGGTGTGGGCTCTGTCTCTGATAGATAAGGCTTCAAACTTTCCCTTTAAGAAATTCAGCTTAGCTGGTTCAGTCAAAATATCTTTGGAGCATGTTTTGATCACTTCATTTTATTCTTTCTACTTTTCTATTTTTAAAATGATGTAATTAATTGAAATGTTTTAATTTATTTCCTAAATCATTTTATTCTACTTTTAGCTGCTTATTTGTTTTAAATATTTGTTTTCTTCTTTCTTTCATGCGAAGCATTTTGAATTGCAGCAGCGCTTTAAGGGGCACCATGAATAAAGAAATGACTTATTAATTCTCCATGTCACCTGCACGTGCAACTAATTATCAGGTCAGATTAGGGAGACAGGTGCCGGGTTTACAAGCTGCCTCTGATGATTCTTGGTTGACCGGAGCTTAGGGGCTATTAATAGATGGATGGATCAGAGAGAGGGAAGTCCTCACACACAAGCACAGGAGAGGTTAAAGAAAAGAAAACAGACAGGAGACAGAGGGAGGGAGAAGAATAGAAAGAAGGCAAGGAGAGACGCTTTTCTTGTTAAAACAACTACACTGAAAAACCACCAAGGACAGGGGGGAACAAGAGAGGCTGTGCAGTTGAGTGTGTGAGCGTTTAAGGGTCGCAGAGGGGTCAAAGCAGAGCTGATGAGAAGCTAAAAACCCCCCACAAGAGATCCCGCTATCCTTGTGTGAACATGTTAAACCCTTCCGTCCTCCCGTCAGCCATCCTTCCCAGAGTCAAACACGGGTCAAACGAGAGGCAGGTCCCCCACACTGATGCTCCCACCCAAACACTGAAGATGTTTTACAAGAACAAGACAGCTGAAGCAACAAACCACCAATTTAAAACTAGAATCTGACATATGCATCATCAGATAATCACAAACAGTCACAAACAGCATCAACGTGGACCAGTGAAGTTGGAATGTCAGCCAGATAAGATGCCCCTCCCCCTTTAGGGATAGTTTAGCATCATGCTTTTTGACTGCATAAAGTCTGCAGAGAAAATAAGCACAATGTCTAAAATGTATTTAGTCTTTATTTATATGAAAATACAAATGCAACACTTTACTGCTTGACATGATCAGTAAAATCTGGGCAAAGAAAGCAGAGAGCAGTAAAAAATGTTGTGCCGGCTGAGGACAAGTACAGATAATCCAGAATGTAGATCTTTTTCTAAAACTCTAAAACGGTTCAGATTATGTTGATTTATTCATTCAAAGTTTAAGTTTTTACCTGGATCAAATGCTTAATAGCATTAATTCTGCTTTCAGACGGCTCGGAAATATATATTATTCTTTTATAATGGAAACCAAACTGTACGACTCTGGATATGCAGTGAGTTCTACTTAATCTATCTTACACAGTCAAACCAAGGTCAACTCTTCTCATTTTTTTCAGCTTATGACTTTCAGTCATTCCAAAAAAAAAAACCCAATCAAACAAAAACACACTTAAACTCTTCACAAGTGCAATGAATATCACACCGTTTCATATAACTCCCATTTCCCCTGCGTTGCAGCCTCTAACGAAAGACTAAATCAAGGAATCAAAATGAAATAAAGGAAGAACAGAGAGAAGGAAAACCACAAAAGCAGGAATACAGATAGGAAATAGAAAAGACAAAGTTGAAAAGACACGGCCTACTGAGGCACAATAACTCCATCTTAACACAGTGTATATCATTATTTCAACACTCTGCTTAGCAAAACACACACTCCTACACACACTCCTCTGTCAGAGAGGAAGTGTTTCGCAGCGTGGCGGAGGGATTATGCTGGATATGTGGAGCAGATCTTGCTGAATGCTAGTGATCCTTAAACTCAGGAGGTTTGAGCTTAGCAGCAGACTGGATTTGTATTCTCTCTGTCCGTTGCTAACCTCTCTCAGGTCACTCTCTCTCCGTTTGTCTACCGTTCTTTTGTGAAAGTGGTGGTGGATGGATTCTTGAAACAAGCCCAGAGATAAACTGGAAATGAGAGGAAAACGTGACAACTGAAGGATTACACTTACAGGACTTGGTAGCATAATGTTTAATTGTCTGTCTCCTGTATTTATACCGCATCCCTGCTGTTCTCTTGTCGTTCATCCAAGTACAGATTAAGTAGTGGTAGACCGTTCGGGAGGAAGCATACCTGGCAGCTTATGTTCACTTTTCCCTTGTTCTGAGGATCTCAGGATGCACGTGAACCTCAAATAAGCCAACATTTGCTATTTGGTACAAAAGACAGAATGGCTGAAACGGCAGATATTTGGTAACAAATCAACAGTTAAATGACCCAAATTAAAGGCTCATTAAAAAGGTCTTGTGCAAAATACTTATAAAGAACAGTGTAGGTGTTGAGAAGATCTGGTTCTTTTTAATGCGTGGGGTGTTAAAGCAAGGAAACAACGAACATCTGCAGGCCAGTGGCCCTGGAGGACTGGAATTGGACAACCCTGCTCTAGAAGGAGCAACTATCTGCATCCTTTTAAGCTAAGGACTGACTGCATGACACAGTTAAGCTAACAGCTACATATGAGCACCTGTAGAGCAAAATGATTCGTTTACAGGCTAAACAGGACACTAAAATGTCTGCACTGAGGGTGAGACTCATGCAATTCACTTTTCTGTTTTACTTTAATAAGTTTTTTTCCTTTCACATACTGGAGAACAATCACAACGTCTCGTATTTCGTTGGTCATTTTGTATCTCACACTTTTCCTTTGCGCCGAACATCCTGATTTTAAAATGTAACATTCACAGAGCGTGACAGCTTATGAAATCGAGAATTGTAAGAGCAGCCAAAATAGATACCAAAGCCAGCAGTGTGCCAGGTATTGTGATGTCATTTTTGGCACTTGTTGCTTTTGTGGGTTAGAAAACAGAAGCTAAACACGAAGAGTCTGTAGACTGTGAGAAAATATTTGAGATATTCTGTTGCTTCTAAACTTCATTTCTGGAAGATTACTGTGCATGCAGACATCCTAAAATAAGTGCACAAATCATAGAGTGACAGGCAGGCTTAATGGGTCTCTTCTCTGTGAAAATGTCTGACAGAAGGATCATAAAATGAGGTTTCTGTAGATGTTTTGCTTTACTGTTTATATAAGCACATAAAACTAGTATGAAGATCAATGCAAATGATACATGATTCCCAAGTCTTTTTTTTAAATTATTATGTATCTAGCTTTTCTTTAGTTGTATCCAGGGACATAACTACTAGCTACAAAGTCACTCTTCTACTTCTTCAGATAACAAATATATATTTAAAACCCAAAGTGATGGACAAGAAACTTCCTGCTCCATCTTTTAAAGATCGTATTTTTTCAAATCTTATTTAACACCCCCTTTTGAAAATTAAACGAATAATAAAAAATAAAAAAAGTAATACGAAGTTAGCGAAAAGCAGCCTTTTTTTTCTACTGTGACTTTTAGGAGCTGACCAGACCACAGAATTACTAAGTCATGCTTGGCAGCGGCTCCAGGCCCTGACACAAGCCTTTTTTTCAGCCTTAACCTTTCTCGGTATAAAACAGGGCTTTGTTTCCCAGTAACAAACAACCAGGCAGGAACAGGAGGCGGGTTGTCACTGGTGTTGTTCCATCCAGTTACAGCGTTGTTTGAGGAAACCAGATTTCCATGGTGTGAAAATAATCTCACTCACAGAAACTTTCATTACACTGAACACTGGCCAATCATGCATCTGCCGTCTAGAGGGAAGAGATGTCGCAGTGACACTGCTGGTGGCAGAGATGATCACTAGATGAGAAAACTGAGGAGCAATGTTGAACATTTCTTAATCTTCAACCAGCCTGATCCTACATCCAGTATGTTTTCATGATCTTTTTATGATGTGTGATGGTCACATTCAGCTACTGTAGCTTTAGCTTGACCGAACAGTGACTCTGATATTTAAAAAAAATGAACTTTTCTCATATTAAACAAAGTCTTCGCTGATGTCCTTCAGGCAGGCTACATAAATGGTATCCAAGTATAGTTTTCTACTTTAATCTGATATAAAATGAAACACTTTCTATATGACAGTACAAACATCTGAAATGAACATATTTGCATCCAGGGAACTGGCAAAGGTCTATTACTTTCCTGGTTAGTTTGAATATCTCTAGGAAATTTGAAAGGAATAAGTTCACAAGACCATTTAAGCTGGGTGGACCAATAAGTTTCTCT
>JAVQJG010093585.1:0-14530 GCA_036024015.1 Craterocephalus amniculus | reverse complement strand
TTGTCCACCATGTTTATCTTCACAACAACATTAAAAGCACTTGAACACAATGCACTGGTAGTTTCCACTTTACAGGTGGAAAGGATCATCTTTCCCATACCACATGAAGGCAGCATAAGACGTCCAAATCGAGCCTAAATCTAAACTACAGTGTACATTGCTCAGTGACTGTGAAAATGTTTTAAAACAACATTTGACCATAGTTAACACAACTTAGTTGTTTTTTTATTTGTAATATTTAATAATTAATTAGTTAAAGCTGTGTCTAGATTCGGGCTATAAATATAGACCGATTATAGACGGCGAATTTCGGTCTAAAGCCGAGACGAGACGTCTAACAGACGTCTAGTGCTCAGTGGCCAAGAGCATGTTCAACTTTTCATCTGATTCCTGCTGATAGAGATATAGTCCGAGGACGTCATGCTGTACAGACCAATCAGTTCACATGAGAAAAGTTCCTCCAACCACACTGCCCCCTACTGGAGGCTATCCCCAAGTATCTGCTTACATCTGCTCATGGGAGGAAACACCAAACAGTAACGGTATTTTTAAAAATGACACTAAGTTAAAATAGCACTGTTATTGAAATTCTCTCAGCAACAGCATTATGTTGGATTAAAAACCATAGAACTCAAAATCTGAGGTGCCTGTAGCTATGAGCTAACAAAGCTAACCCAGAGCTAACAGGAGCTAACCAGCTAATGGGGCCATTGCTAAGGCAAAGGCTGGCTAAAAACCGCAGGTGTGCCTCATTTTGCTGGATATCTGACACCTAGCCAATCAAAGGACACACCCCAAATTATGAAGAATTTCAAGATTAAATAACATAAGAAACTCAAATTTAAGCTTCTTGTTTTAGAACACGTTGGTTAGGAGATGATGCTTTTATGCTTGTAGATGTCTTATCCAGAACCAAAGAGATTGTTTTTTCCTTTCTCAAACTTGTCTTGACCAGCAGTAGCTGCTACTGAGTTTTGAGGAGCAAATTTACCTTGCCAAGAGGAGATCTATGTTATAAAGTTTCCATTGTTTGGACAAGTGTTTTTTCTCCTGTTTTTTTTTTTTAAATCTTTATTTTATTTGCTTATTTATCAAAAACAATAGTTTGTTATTGAATTTAAATGACTTTGCTGGACATGACCAGAGGGGACAGAAGAAGAGAACAGAAAAGAAAAGGAGAATAGAAAACTGTGCCCTTTAACAGTAATAACTAAAATATTTGGGATGTTTGACCATTTTTGTGCAAGTTATTTGCACATGTTCAGTTTGCAAAAGCAAGCTTATATGTCTTGAAGTGTTTGGATATATACAGAAAGCCTCCTACATAACTTCCCCAGGATTTAGTCTATTTTACATTATGAAGTAACTAGGTGGTACATAATTAAATACATTTGAAAATCAAAGGCTGATAAAATTGTTGGTCGAGCTGTGCCCACAAAAAGCTTTGGCTATTTCATGCAGACTGACTCAGCTTACTTTGAGTGGATCAAATATAATTAGTGTTTTCCATTCCATTAATTAGTTACCAACAGATTAATTTGTATAAGGGGTGGTGTGTTTTGTGTCCAGGAATTACAGCTGTAGTTTCTTCATTGTGTACACCTATCTGTTTGTTCCCTTGCCTTTTCTCCAAACTTTTGACAAATCATCTTCACCTATGTGTGGCAGGACGACCAGAGGGCCCGGGCGGGGATCATTCCCACAACCTCCCGGGTGAAAGTCATGCGCGCATGCCAGTCAGCTAAGTAGCCAGGGCTCAGTCGCAGGCACACAGGGACAGGACCCACACACTGTCACATATGGTCAGATCTATCTGAATAAATCCGCTAAGCCAGCCTCGGTTCATTCACCTCTTCCTTGGGTCCAGTTCTCTTTGTGTGACAATTTCCCTGCTACCAACTACCTCTCCATTTCAGCCCCATCTGGAATCAAGGTCTTAATTTGGGAACTTTTAAGACAGCTGCATCTAGGACTTTCATCTCCAGAGAAAAAATACATCAAAATGGAATTCAAAATGAATCATCGGGTGATTTCCGGTTCAGCTGTGGATTTTCAGCATCCTGAAGCTGGTGCACCTCTTACCCGGTCATATTACCATAGCAATAAATGGCAGAAACCAAACCAACTCCAAAACAGGTTTGGTACTGAGATAGAGATTAAGTTTGTATCCAAATTTGCACCCTATTCCCTACATAGTGCCCTTTATAGTGGCATCCCCACTTCTAGGAGTGTCCAAATGTCCAAAGAATAAAAAAAAACTACTACTAAATTACTCACTTGCTAATGTCTCGCTAATGCAACAAGCGCCATTCTTCCCATCTTTTTATCTGCCATTGTTTTCTTATTTATATGATTATTAGTTCAGTTCGTGCTAGTTAGAAGGTGCTTGACTTTAAAATTGAATATATTTTGAGAGATTTGAGGTTCACTTGCTGACATTGTAAGTGGAGTGAGGCCACGCCTAATAGCTCTAATCACCTGGTGAGTTTTGTTTTACTATATTCACCCATTCAGCAGTATTTGTCTCATCCAGCTTGGGTCACTAACATCCAGAACCCCAAACCGAGTCCAACTCCTTGAAACAGAGCAAACTTTTACATCTCTTCATAAATTCATCCACATCACACCAAATCACCCAAGAACACCCTGGCATATCAGGACCCACTGTCTTTGTCTATCTTTAATTGTTGCCTGCTCCAACACAGCTGATTCAAATTAATGGTTGTTGCCATCAACTTTCAATGCAAACCTGTTGATGAGCCATTAATCTCAGCTGGATGTGTTGAAGAAGGGAAATGCCTGAATCACTGAGGGCAGTCGAGATATGAGGGAGAAGAAGAAAATTAGCTGGTTGTTTATGATCTCAATAGTTTATTAACTACCAAACTGGTTGTATTGGACTTGCCAGGGAGCAGTTGTTACATTTTGGTTTGCATCTGAATTACTTTTTTTTTATCTATTTGTGAAGGATTTATTCTTGTAAGATTAAATGTCTTCATGCAATTCATGTTTTTTGACAAGTTAAAATGTGCTGCATGAATTTCTATTTAAAAATGACAAGAGGAAGCTTTTTGTGGTTTGGTAAGATGGAAACCTTTTACGTGACCGACTTAAAGAGCTGACATTTGTTTCGATCAGTTCATGACTCACATCTTCGGCATGTGAATTTGTAAACACAGAAATGGTCAAAAAGTATCCTGGCTGAGGAAGCCTGGTGGAGAGGATGATGAGGAGTAAAGATAAACATAAGCAAAAACACGCCTTTTTCTTTTTCCAGGAAGTTTATTTCCAGGAAAATCTGAAGGAAATTTCAAACTGAACTCCACCAACACCTGAGGCTCTGTCCTGATCACATCCCCCCATTTCCCAACCTCTTTTTCCCTGGCTCTTAAACGATTAACAAGAAATCACTTCAGTCTTCTGTCTTTACAGGACAGGCTTAAACATCTTCTCATTTGTACAGCCATGATGGACAGGCAGTGCTGCACATTTTTACCTCAGCAGATGAATCCTGTAAGTAGTTTGATAAAATAGACGCACTGCAGTGAGAGGAATTGCTCTGTTACCACTACCCCATTCATTACCGAAAGAGAAAATCTGGCAGAAGGTGCTTTTTAGGAGGAGAGCATCCTGGGAGGCACTGAAAGAATTGCAGTTATGAGAAAAAAGGCGGGGAAAAATTCCTATTGGAACCAAAACAGATGAAGAGTAATGACTAAGGCATGAGATGAATATGAAGCTGTTTTATTTTTTAAAGCTCTAAGCAGCACAAATGCTGGGCAAAGGAGATCTTTGCAGACATGAAGACCAAGTCAGAGTTAATTACCTTATTGGTAGATAAGCATATTTTAACCTTTTGTCAAAATGAATCATTTTGAGTGTACTACAGTACGCTCGAACATTTGGAAGATGTACATTATTGAGTAGCAGTAATGGGTTTTGAAAGCCTTAAGGAACATAAAGACATTACAGAATTCAGTGAATACTCAGTACAGGTCTGTCACTGAAACTTTAAAATAAGACACAAAACACGTACAGTATGTGTTGTGGAGATAGCGAAGAATGTAAGAGATGGGTATCATAAAGTCTTTCCCAAAGAGAGCGATCAGTGCAAAGTGTCTGTAGTGAGTGTGCAGACCAGAAAAGTCAGTTGCTATTTGAGAAATTAGGTGATCTTTCTGCTTGCATGTAAGCATGCTAGCCGTTAGAGCCTAAGTAGGTCTAAATAGACACAAAAAGTGACACAAGTGATGCTCATTTAAATGGTATCAGTGTTATAAGTCTGCAACAGCCTCTTTATTATGTTTCAACTTGGTCAAGGAAAACCTGTAAAACAGTAAGTATGAAGAAACATTATTTTAACTGTACAATACTGCATCGTTGTGTTATGAAGGCATTAATGGGCACAGCAGCAAACCCAAGTCTAATTACACAATGGGGAAAAAAAGTATGTTGTATTGTAAACAGGCAGAAATATTGTCTGGAATATCATATCAAATGTGTCAAAAATGCATGTGGAGTACCAAGTACTCCACATGCATTTTAGTCTAGTCTAAACTTAGACGTCTAAAAAACTTTCACTTGGAGTACCAAGGTGTGTTGGAGATTGGAGACTTTTGTGTTTTTCTATTTATAATGTGGGAGAACACAAAAACATTTTTCCCAGCCAAAGAAAGAGTCTAGGTGCTAAACTTTCTTATATGCAGTTTTGACCTGCTGAAAACATGTGGCAGTTCAGTAAAAGCAAGATATTGTGATTCCAGAACTGTAAATGCGGTCTCGAGGATGCAACACCATGGTTAACATTCCCATCCCAATTATTCTGAAGCATGTTTCTGGCATCAGATGAAGACACTTTTCAGGAAAAATCTTTTTTCTCTGTTTGGTATTTTAAGTAGACTTAGAATAAATACTTAATTTTTATTTATTTATACCTAACAGAGTTTTTCTTCCTTTTTTCCTCCTTCTTAAAATGTTTTTTGCATGAAGCCATCAAAGCACAGTGTCAGCTCTAAATGTAAGCTGGGGCTGTGAGCCACAACTCCGTAACATTGGCTGAGCCTCAGTCAGCCCTCTGCTTGCATCCCAGAAGCCTGGTTGGAAAAATGTTGAGTACAAGGAGTATATGAGGACACTAGCGTCAGGATGTTTAAGCATTATTCATTTACATGTCTTTCAATATCTCCATACATGTTGTCGTCTCTGACTGACTTGATTTACAATGTTGGGGGGTTTGCTTGACGCATTTTGTCAATCTGGGGTTGTGCGCTAAGAACAACAAAACCAAGCAGTAGAGTGAGGGTAAAAGATAAGAAAAGAAGGAAGTCCCAGAGAAGGAATGTAAATCTGCCAAGATGGGAAAACACAAAAGAGATAAGGTCTAAATTAAAGGGGACCGAGAAAAAGCAATCCAATCAAAGGTGGAAAACCCTTGATGAGAAGAAACCAGCTTAGCTCAGTAGGTGACATGGTCACATGAACACATGGTCCCTATAAGATGTGCACAGAGCGGCGCTGAGTCGAGATGCTTTGCCGCTTCTCTGCTGTTCTAAGGTGTACTTTAAGCTGATAACTACCCAGTGGGTGTGTACATAAACCCATAAAGTATTAATGAATATATGTGAAGATAGTTAGCTGCAATTACATGCTAGTTTAATGTTTTAGTTTTTAGTTAAAGGAGCTAAAAGCGAAATTCATTGTTTTCATACTGATGGAATTAAAAAATCTTTTTGTGAAGAACCGGGTGTGTATTTTCATCTGGAGTATAGCGCAACGTCACACAGCGCCTCTCTGTGTTGATCTCCAGCTGTGTGTTTACTAGCCGGCCCGGCCGCGCGTGCATGTACGTCCATGTACGATCACGCGCACAAGCGCCCCTGTCTTTATAAAGAGCCGCCACAGGGCGGAGTTACTGCGCAGCGCCAGAACTCAATATGGCAGAGACTCGGCCGGTAGAAGTGGAAGCGTCAGACCGAAGATGACAAGAAGCTAATATTACTTCCAAGAAACAACTTTATTTTTCTCAAAACGAGGATTAATATCGGTCTGGCATTCTCAAGGTGGAGAGAGGCCAAAGGAAAAGACTCCAGTTTGCTCTTCTTCTGGTACGTGACTCACGGAGCGGACTCCACCTCGTCCACTTCTCTTTTTTCCTCTTCCACAGACGGTAGCCACTCGCTGCTACCTGCCGCTGCAGACAGGCTGCTGCTGCTCTGAAGTTGCATCAAAATAAAAATGGCTTGCTTTGAAATGTTTGTTTTGGATCATAACGATGAATAATTAGAATAAGCTGTGGTTCTTAGCTCAGCTCATGTTGTATTGCACAAGCACACCCCATCATGAACTAGTCATGTTTGCATTAGTTTTAGAAAAATATATAATTATACTGTTTTTAGGCCTACATAATTTTAAACATGCTCTCTGTTTAAAATTTATAAATAAAGTAAAACTGTATGAGGCAAGAGGAGTTTTTCCTTTTTAAAAAAAAAAGAAAAACAGAGGGGCGTGGTGTTTCGGTTGGGGGAGAGGTAGAGAGGCATTGATTGACACAGGCTTTGTTTTGCTTTGAGACAGCTTCACAGTACGCCACCTAAGGGCGAAAAATTTCGCTTTTAGCTCCTTTAACTGTAATAATAAAATGACTTATTATTCCTTTTCTTGTCGATTAAGTATGTTTAATGGTTAACCACTCTGTTGATTGGCCTTCTGTAGATGTTAAAGGGATGAAATCATCAGCTTAACCAAGCGGCAACCTCCCGCTAGAAAAGTGATCACTCTGCCGCCTCCCTTTAGATGTTATTTAATCCTAAAGTTCCTCATTAATTGTGGCCGTGTCCTTTTGATTGACAGGTGCCAGATATCCGGGAAAACAAGGCCTAGCATAGCACAACCGCGGGTTTTAGCCGATAACAGCGCTTCATATCTTTAAGCCGCCTTCCTCCGATGGTTGGTTAGCTCCGGTTAGCTCCAGGTTAGCTTTGTTAGCAGGTAGCTCTGCGTTTGATCTGTCACGAGACTTGTGACAGTGCAAAGATGGCGGAGGAAGGAACCGCAAAGAATTGACTTCAAAATCGTGCTGTTAGTTTGCAAAGCACTGAATGGTTTAGGGCCAAAATATATTCAGGATCTTCTGGTTCGTTATGAACCAACCAGATCCCTCAGGTCATCATGGTCAGGTCTACTTTCAGTTCCCAGAGTCAGAACCAAACACGGAGAGGCAGCGTTCAGTTTTTATGCTCCACACATGTGGAACAAAGTACCAGAAAGCTGCAGGTCTGCTGACACTGTCAGCAGTTTTAAATCTGGGTTAAAAACCTTTCTATTTGCAGCCTTTTATGATGATTGATTTTTTTTCTGAGGGTTTCTTTCTTTCTTTAATTTTTTTATTTTGTGATTTTATTTTTGTTTTTAATTCTTTTTATTGCTTTCTGAACCTTGTTGTAATGTCTCTAATGTTTGTATGTAAAGCACCTTGAATTGTCATGTACATGAAATGTGCTATACAAATAAACTTGCCTTGCTTTACGGAGTCGCGCTGTGTGTTTTGTTATAGTAGCAGCGGCCTGACAGTGTGGGGTTTTATGTTTGTGTTTGGATGGGGGCTCTAAGGTAAACGACTCTGTGTCGCACTGGCAACTCTAAGATTCTGCCAAGTTTTTATCCCCCAATACAGGACAGTGGTGTAATCGAAAATGGTGGACAGGGAGGCTTAACTTGCACAACTTGAAATGTGAAAGGGCTGAATCGCCAAGTGAAAAGTGGTAAAGTTCTTGCTCATTTGAAATCTATGTCATCTGATTTAGTTTAATCTAGCTTTAATGCCAAGAGACACCACTTAATATTCCAAGCGCTATGTCGGTCCTTACTGTGATGATGGGCCAATATAGGAGCTTATCAAACCGGTGGTTCTGTCCTGGTTTGGCAAAGTCGGCTGGACAGTTTTCTGGGACTGTTGGTGGGGTTGCAGAAGGCCATAGCTGATCTGAGATCTGGGATCCGCCAGCGGAGTTTCAGACAGGAGGCGGCGTTCGGTGGAGTTGGGTCAGAATGGGTCCAAAACAGAATTATTTCCGGTTCAACTAAGCGTTGTTCCTGTGTCTACAACGCTTACAAAAGACGCAGGAAATTGTTAAAATTACGGCTCTGGTGAGATCGTTGAAATCTCTGGAAAACTTTACTAGGAAAACAAA
The DNA here is from genome assembly GCA_036024015.1 of Craterocephalus amniculus. Lineage (NCBI taxonomy): Eukaryota > Metazoa > Chordata > Actinopteri > Atheriniformes > Atherinidae > Craterocephalus > Craterocephalus amniculus. The sequence continues at coordinate 6,341 of JAVQJG010093585.1, read as the reverse complement.
AATAAACTCGATGATACTTTTACAAAAATAATGTGACTTTAAGTCCGAACTTAATTAAGATCTTTCACGCACATACCAAGAACGAAGGCTCGCTGTGCCCACGTGTAGAAAAAAAAAGAACGGAGATTAGCTGAGACAAAAGAGATGTGACATGACAAACAAACGAAAATTAAAAGAAAGGGCGGAGAGGAAGACAAGACAAGACTGGAGTGCGGAACTTGCAAGGCTATTTTGAACCAGCCCTCCTTCCTCGTTCTGACCAATACTCAGTGGCCATCTAAGCTAAGAGGTGACGTCCTATCCAAGAAGGATGAGTTTACTAATCTGACTACAAGGAGAGAAGTTCTTTAGTTTGTCACATGAGGGCGCTATTTCGTCATTTTTTATTCCAACTTCGATAAAGCAGAGCATCAAATTAACTTTTACTTTGATACATTCTCAGGGAAATTCACATAAAATGCACCTTCATGGAAACTGCAGAATTCTTGTTGCTGAAAAGGAAAGCTTAATTTCACAATATTAAATTTGCATCTTGAGTAGTTCCTCAAAAAGAAAACTTTCATTCTTAATTTCAATGTTAGTATAACAAGTATTTATACTTCATAGTGTGATCATCTTAAAACCTATAGTCAAGTAAACATAACAGATTATACAATCACATTCAGGTAATCACAGTAAGACCATTTAGCTATGCAAGGTAGATTGAACTTATAGAAAATCCAGTTTTTAGCTGTTCAGTCGCTAAGGAGTTTATTGAGGGTAGAATTGATCTGTGTACAAGTCATGACAATTGTTTATGGCAAACATCTGGCCATTTTGGTGGCTCGGGGAGCTGGAAAGGAGAAAGAGATTAGGTGGAGCTCTTAGACCTCGTGGTTTATCTGGCATGAGTTCATTACAGGTTGAAGGGTCCCTTTGATGTCCTGTGGAATAGAGTTTTGTTATCTGGGCAGGAGATTGTGGTAGGCCGGGGCTGTCTTGACATCCTGGTGAGTGTTATGGCGCCAGAACTTGGCAGAGCAGAGGAGGGTGAGAAATCTCAAGTCACAAGAATTTTCATATCTTTTTCAATCCAACTATCCCCTGCTTGTGGCCAAACTGAAAGCATTCAATTCTGGAGGTCACTCCCTATCTCCCCATCTCACTGATAAGATGGATCAATACAATTAAAATGATATTCCTTCCTCAATTGTTGTACCTCTTTCTATCGCTTCCAGTATTTTTGCCCATGTCTTATTTTAAGTGTCTAGATTCTATTATCCTCTCCCTTATTTTGGGATTAAAAAAGTCACAGAATTAAAAAGGCTCACATTTGTCCAAACCGAAACAGGCTGGTGGGCTTGCGCTCCCGAGCTTCTGTCTATTACTGGGCCTCAAATACGTGGACAATTTCACTGTGCTTAGGCAATTTGGCCAAATCCCCTCGCTGGCTTCAGATGGAGCGACAGCATTGCCACCCATACAGCTTGGGTGCGGTAATTCTGTCTCCAGTAGCCCTGGATACAAGTGTCAACCATGGAAACATCACTGTACATAGTACAATTAAAATCTGGAAGCAGATTAGTACTCACTTAATCAGTCAAACTTCTTTTCTACTCCTAATTTCTTTAAAATCACTCATTCATGCCATCACAGCTTGATAGAGTTTTCTCACAATGGAGAGATTTGGGGATCTGCACTATTGGTGACCTGCTGTTGCTTCATTCTCCCAGTTGCATTAAAAATACCAACTCCCTCTAAATAACTTCTTCAGGTTTTTTTAATTCCGAGACTTTGTACAAACCCACTTGCCCTCGTATATAAAAGCTTCCCACAATTGTTAATTACTGGACAAAAATATTCAAAGTGTTCTCTGATATTTTTGGTTACCATATTGAACCTGAGCCCATGTTGATGATACTGGGTGTTTCGGACTCCATTCCAGAATTTACAAGAGCTCAGCTCCAACTTCTCTTCTATGGTTTGATTACAGCCAAAAGATTAATATTGACTTTTTGGAAGAAACTACTACTACCTGACAAATACTCCGTAATGTGAACATCCTTTTTTATTTTGCATTCTGTCCTATTAGATTACTTTCCATTGCTACCTGCTAGCTGTTCAATTACAGGGGGATCACACTCCTCAGCCTCCCTGGTAAGGTCTATTCGGGGGTCCAGGGGCCTCATGTATAAAGCGTGCATACGCACAGAAAATGTGCGGCGCATCGTTTTAAGCACACTTCAGGATGTATAAAAAAGAGCGTGGCGTGAGAGTTTGCGTATATGTGCACAAACTTTTTAGTTATTGTGAAAATGTACGGCAGCCACGCAAATTTTTTTCAGTGATCAATAAGAAACTACAAAGCACTAAAAATCACCTAATTACCTTGAGATCTGACTCCATTCACTGTTATTTAACCAAAGGATCTTCTAACACAATGTTTTTTTAAATGGTTTTAATATTTTGTTCTTCAAACTGACACGATGAAACTAAAGCCATTTATCCTCATACAACAACATTTACCGACAGAAGAATGACTGAATTTATATGAATATAATAAATAAATAAATAAATAAACGGGAGATCACCATCGGATGTAAACAGTATTTCTATAGTTTTTGTCACATTTAATGTGCATCGGTCTGTGCGCAGAAAATGCATTCAGTAGGCTATTATCATGCACTTATATTCTCACAGAAAAAGAAGACGTCTGATCAGCCCCCCTGCACTCCAACAGGTCAGGTTTGATTTTCCTTAAAGTAGACAAGGTGCTGACAATCACACATATGCATGTTAATAGCAAATAAATGTGTGCGTTATTGTGGAACGACTTTGGCACTGCTGGATGACATGACCAACGGCAGGATCCGGAGGGAGCTGAGTTGTGCTTGGAACTGGCCCCGACGTTAAACAGGGAAACTGGGATTCCTTGCAACTGGAACAACAGCGGCAGTTGGCTGACAGGTCGAGTATTTCGCTGAGCTGAGCCATGCCAGCTGTATGGGACGGTTTCATTTGTATGTTGCCCCGCTATGTGAAATTCCCTTACACTCCGGCTGAACAGGTAAACATTAAAATGCAGTTTGCAGCAAGGAGCCCATCATCAACTGTATGTAGACTGCACTCGTATTGCATTAAGGGCACCTTCTGGAAATGAATTTGTTTTTGCAAATTGGAAGCATTAACATTCAATAACGTGTAACAAATTTGTGATGCGCAAATGTGCCTCACAACTATAGTGGCACGTTGGCCTGCTTCAACACAGGATTCCTTTATACCGCAGAATAGTAGTGTCGGGAACATACTTCAAGCCGGGCTGTGGGCAACGGCTGGCTTCCAGGATGCTCAATTCATTTTTATTTTTTTGCATTCAGTGCGACATTGTGAACTGTTTACAGCATTTTATGTTTATCATTTGTGTCTGACCAGTCTTCATAGTAGTAATTTCAATTTCTAATTCATTCAGCTAATTTTCTTAAGGTGGCCAATTTTTTTTCTTGTCTCAACCTCAGTCACTAACACCTTTGTTTGACATTAAGTGAAATTCCTGTTCTTCCTCTTTCTAAGCGCCTTCATCATGATTACTTGGACAACAGGTGGAAGCCTGCACTTTATTTATACTGATTTGCATATTTATTCATGGACGGAAGCAGGGCAGTCGGCAGCTGCTCTCTTTTTCACGCAGATTGGGATGTATAAAGGAAGAATGCGAAGCTTCATGCATGCGCACGGCTTTATACATCAGAATTTATTTGTGTGGCGCACTTTTCTAGATTTGGCTGTACGCCAACTTTTACTATGAAAGCTGCGCACTCTTTTATACATGAGGCCCCTGGAGAGGAGGGTCCGTCAGATAGAGGAGCGGTGTGGTTTGTGCACATGCCGTTCCCGTTATTTTTCAGCTCTATTTATTACAGCAACAGACTATTTTTATTTACAGTGATTCATTTAAACTGCTGATCTCAGGAATAGAAACATCAATCCATATTCTACCTGCTTTTTTTATTTTGACATAAATGAAAACAACTGCTTGGTTACCTGCAATGTTGTTTCATGTCAGTCGCTGGATCTTAAATCTGGACTGAAAGTGAGATATTGGGAGATGAGAAGACAAGCGTCGTTGACCATGGATGAGCGTCCTGGTTGAGCTCAGCCATGGTTCTCCTTGTTTGACCCAAGCAGCATGAGCCAGGCGTTGATTAAACCGCTAACAGCCAAATGCAGCGGCATCACATTGTTTCAACTCTCACATGCATCGTCTGTGCAGATTATGACTTACTCAAATGAAGCAATTATGACTGCAAACGAAGTGCCGTGCAGAGGCAAAGAGGGCCGGATCAATCGGAGTTATTGACCTGGATCAGGATTGCTGTTGGAAATCCAGCCGTCTATGTGTGCTCTGCTCAGACCTGCTGCTGGAAGTCTGACTGTGTGACTAAGCTTCACCTAAAAACTTGAAACATAAAAAATATTGTCTAAACAAAAGAGCATTTGGTACTGAAGTTCAGTCACAAGTTTTAATTTTAATAAGCTTGCATTACATAAACAGCCTCTCATCTCTCAGTGGGCTAGTTGGAAGGATATGTGGAGAAGAGACACGTGGGAAACATCTTAAACACAACAAATCTTCTTGTGGCAGAGTGGGTTTGAAAAACTTGGCATTTTTATTTCTTTTAAATCAATGAAAGGAAATGAGAGTAAATAAGAGCGTCATCAGTGAGTGTTATTGAACCTGGGCTAAAACATCCACAACTGGCCTTCACTCATTCCGACGTACTAGGAATGATGCAGTCTGAACACTTTTAATCAGCCCACGTCTACACAAACTGCCTTCAGTCCAGAGACCTCCAGGCCGAGCCTCTGCTCGTCCCACTGGCAACATCATAGGAATACTTTACACTCAGAATGATGTGCCTACATTTTATACTCACCCTCATGCTGATTAACACTCTGGAACACTTTTTGATATTTATCATGCAGCCGGAGATGTGGGGAGGTTTTTGTTTTGCGTCAGTTCGGTTACAATGATGTTGAACGGCGTTAGAGAAAAAAGGTCCATAAAAACTTGTCAATATTCCTCCACACTACTCGTCCAATGTAATCCAAGTGTCCTGAGTGGACAGCGTCCCTAATTTACTGGAAACTATATCCTTTAGTATATTTTTAGAGCCCAAACCAATGCACGCGCGTGTGTGCAGCAGCCGCCGCTGCATCCAACATCACGCCGATGCACACGCGCACATGCAACCTGCAGGTTGGGGTGGGGGGTTTAAATACTTGGGTTTGATGAAATGTATGTGGTTTGGAAGGCAGTGAATGTGGCTACATCTGAGTCCAGTATGGTTCATGGTCCATGTTGGTTTGTTGAATCATATTGTATCAAATCACATATATACTGTATCTCCTTGCATTGTATGTCTCATCATACTGCATTATTTCATGTCATCATATCAGATTACAAAATCTTATATAGCATCAAATAGCCTTGCCATGGTACCACATTTGTTTATCTTGTTTTCTATTTTACCGATGGTTTTTTCTTGTTCATACTGTAAAGTGTCCTTTGGTGTCCTGAAAGGCGCTACCAAATTAAATGTATTATTATTATTACAAGATACAATTTATCTTGTATTGTGTCATATTGAGTCATACTGACTGGTATTGTTTGGTATTGTATCACATTGCAACATTTAGTGTAATTTTACAACATGTTGAATCATATTGCATTTTATTGCGTTGGCTATGGGGAGAAATTTGTTTCTTTATTATCCAATCAAATAGAATAAATTTGAAACAAAAATTAATTTTGAGAGCGAAAGAAAAGAAGTGAGAATCAATTTTTTTGTAGAGATAGAAACAAAATAGGTTGCTATTAAAAAATATACATTTGAGAGAGCATATTCTCCAACTTCAATCTAAAACTAATATTTTTAATCAAAACTAATGCTTGTAAGTCAGAAATTACAACCGTTTTGCATAAAAAATAAGTCCTCTTCTCTTTCAAGTTAAAAACATTTGGTTACAAGTCATAAAGTTTTGGTTGTGAATCTAACAGCATTTGATGGGCGGGGCCTGCGCTGGTGAATGGGAGCAGAGTTTCTATTGGTTGCTAAGGATGTTTACATTTCAGCAGGATTTTGCTAAGTGCAGATTGTAAACTTTTTATCACCCTATTTATTGTGCTCTGTTTTACCTGTTTACCAAAGACATTGTAAGACCTTTTGCTGTGCGAGCAGATCAGCGCAGATCAGCGCAGATCAGCTACAAAAGACCCTGGTCTTGCCCTTTTCCAGCAGAGGCTTCTCCAGATGTACAAGCGTGCAAATGCAATAAAGCTTCAGAGCGCAGTCTTGCTTTTC
>JAVQJG010093556.1:0-16070 GCA_036024015.1 Craterocephalus amniculus | reverse complement strand
ATGTTCAACTACATGGGCATCTGCTTGTTGGGCTTGTGATTTTAACCCTGTTCATTCACAGTAAGAAAAATGTATGAAAAGTCACCATATTAGGATGTTTTTTGTTAAATAAGATGTATCGTAATATTTGACCTCGGTATTTGAAAAATCCTGGTTACGGCCCTGCATGTATGACCTAGATATGACTGTTTTTCTGAACAGCTGAGGGAGCATTCTCCCCAGAATGGTCCTAGAGTTTGGTTCCATAGGAGAGGGAATTTTGCACCTTTAGTTTTGCTTCATTTTTGTTTTCACTCTTTACTCAAATGGACTAAACTGCCTGGATACCATCACACAGCTACAATTACTGCTGACTTGGTGGCAATATTCCCCAAAACAACTGCTGACCAACAAGAAAGAAAAAGAGGATCCATCTCATTTATTGGTCAGGAACAAAAACAACTTCTTCAACGAAGGTCGAAAAAGGAGCAGCATCAAGTTTCAGCAGGCCTAGGGTTTCTGTTTGTACTTTGTTGTAAATCCCAAGTTTGCTTCTTTGGTCTGCTAGAGAGTGTGAACGAGCATTCACACTCCACTATGGAGCCAGAGCAGGGTTGGTTTAAAGCAGACTAAACTGTGGCAGTGTCAATGAACCAGAGACAAAGCATAGTCTGGGACCATATCTCACCTGGGATGTTATGGATGGTGATGGCGAGGATGAGGAGAAGAATTCGTCGCCACCTGCTTGCCTGTCCAACCTCTTCCTGTTGTTTACTTCCTGTTTCCTGTCCATCTAAGTGGGCTGAATGTGGTCCTCTCCTTCTCTGGTGAACATCCCCATTCTCAGCTTTATCTGTATGGAAAAAAGGATGAATGATAACAATTAAGTCAACATGAAACATCATTCCCGCTCACCAAAAGAACATATCTGACAGTGCAACACTTGGCCAATGTCCACTGGGTGATAAATCTTGCCTCAAGTTAAAAGCTCTGCCCTGAGTGAAGACTCCCAAAAAAATGTAAGCTAAACTCTTATGGGCTTTGGCTGGCCTCAAATTAAAGCCTTCAGATGGCAAAATAATTCCTAACAGCCTGCCTTCTTCAAGCTGCCAAGAACAACCCCCCAAAAAATCTTATAAACAAGCCAGTGTTTTACAGTAAATGTACAGCTGGGCCGGGAACAAAGTATTATTTTCTCTTTCTAAGGCTCTTTGTATCTTGCTTTTCTTTACAAACAACTCTTTAGATTTTTCTTAGCAAAACTCTATTGAACTCACTCAAAAATGTAAAAGATTACATCACTGTCACTGAATCTTGCCCTCTTACAGTTAGATTAGCGTAAAATAGAAGTTCCTTTTGGGCGAAGCCTGCCTGTACTGTGGCTGCTTGTTTTATTCCCATAAAGTTTTGCTTATGAACATCAATTTTCTAATGCTGATTAAAAGTTAGCAAGAAGCACTGACTTTATAGTGTCTCTATGTGATAATTTATACCATAAAATGCATTCATTTGACAACCCAAGCATCATAGATACCACTCTTCTGGTTGCCTTGGTTAGGAACTACAATTACTTGTAAGATGACTCTAAATTGTTTCTGATGTCATGATTAGATTAGATGATCCATTGGGTTATGTTGGGGAAAGGCCAGTTTCAGCTTACGGCAGAAAGCCAGAGTCATTTTTACTGCTGTTCGCTCTGTGTCGATGGAACTGTAATGACTTATGTGTCAGGCATGATCCCAGCTTCAAAGAACAAGAAAGCCTTCTGCACCCTTCACCACCCACCCCTGCACTTATGGGTGACGTAACGTATATTAATTTCTCATATTTTTGCTGTATATACAAACACTTTCTGTGTTCCTCAAACGAATCCATTATAACCTTTAATATGGCATCCTGGTACAACTCATCATCATTGAACATAAAGTCAAAATCCCCCAGATAATAAGACAAGCTGGGAAAATAATCAGATTACCCCCACTCACAGAGCTCTACACTCGGGCAGTTGCCACGAAAGCCTTTATCACAAAGGACCCCACACACCCCCTGAACCCAGGTCAGGTCAGCACTACAAAGTAAACTATCCTTGAAAAATAAATGTAAACAAAATCCCTCCTTCCCCCTTTCATCAGCACTTGGAACAGTTTAAAATGAGATGCTTTATGACAAATTTATACCTATTCTTATTATTATTATTCAAAAAATGAGAATTTTCTCTCCATTTTGCCAAGCTTTAAAGGGTTAAACCAGTTTACTCGTTTTATGCAGCAGTCGGCCAGGTGTGCCGAGCTGTGAAAGTAGAAAAGGTTTCAACTTTACCTTTTCAATATGCAAGTTCTCTCACTTATTTCATCATCGCCCCACCATTCTGCATCATGGGCCGCAGTCACAGCCATGCACGGCGTGACTCAGCGTGACTAACCCTGCACAATGGAAAAAGCTCCTATGACAGCAGGATTTTACCATTCACAGGAAATATTAACAATTTTGCTTTCAGGAATGGTAGAAAAAGACACAACTGTGTTTTGTTCAGACAGTTTCTGAACATTTTATAGGCGCTGCAGAGCAAACGGAGACCTGTGAGTCAACAGTTTTCTCCAGGTGGACAATAGCCACAGATTGCTTTGATTAAGGCTTGTTAGCATGCAGTGAGAATACCTCATTTGGTGGATGCATTCACAAAAAGGTGCATTAAAAAGGATTCTTGATTGCGGAGAACAGTTGTGTCAAAAGGTGCTTCCTATAAAACACTCAAAACTGCAATAATGAGGCTTATTAATAACTTTGAAATGCAAATCAGTGGCTGCATTAGCTTGAAAACTATGAGGGAACATTTAAAATCCTCGGATTTGTCAGGTTGGCACGATGTAAAAATACACTTGTCCTCCAGTCATCATGTTTCCTGTTAGCACAACTTTTCTAAAGCAAATCAACCTTGACTTTGCAATCACTGCACACAGTATGATCCCAGTATATTTCATGCTTTGCCTCATTGATTCGCTTTCATTTGGTTAGCATTCATTTTCTGCATTTCAGGCTTGAAACATGTTCTTAAAAAAAATGGGAAGAAAAAGTAATGGTTGGGGCATTTTAGAGCCGGGAATGAGTTTTAAAAAAAAAAGATTACTAAAAAGTTATTGTGACTGTGATTTGGTATAAAAGCAGTACCCACGGAACAAACCTGGGCAACCAGCAGGAATCCTCAGTCCTGGTTCTCGAGGGCCGGTGTCCTGCAGGTTTTGGATGTTTCCTGCAGCAACATACCAGACTCAGATGCTTGCACAGCCTGATATCAAACTCTACTAATTAACCAAACCTGCAGGACACCGGCCCGCAAGGACCAGGATTGAGGATCCATGCATTACAGAGAATGAATCCCTGCCAGACCGCCACAGGGACACCCATCCACTTGCCACCCAGAGGTGAGTAGAGCACAGAGCCCCATGTGCCTGAAAACCACCCCCCTCCAGGCAGAGACCCTGTCCGATGAGAACCAGCCAAGTTGGTTCTCATCGGCACCAACATCAAAATGCCATTTGAGATTTGAGAGATGCATTAATCAGTGTCTTCAACATACTGTCTTAAATATATTCTCAATGTGAATGAAAGATGGCAACAGAAACCTGATCAATGACAAGAGATCTGCCTTGTAAAGCCAGTTAACAGCAAACAATTGCTTACAGTGTCGCTTTAAGAGGATGTTACATCTTTCTTAAATGTGATGGACTATTTAATTGTTTTTAGATTTTTTAACAATGTAAGCAATGATTTGACCCTCCCTGCAATACTGTTCCCTCCCTCTCCAGTCCCTTCATTTGTCTCTGCCTCACATGCATTCTCGGACACAGGCAATTGACCTCTATTAGAGCCTTTCAAGTGTCTCGGTTTTGCCATGTAGGCAGCAGTAAATAGGAATTATCTGGCCAGTAAAGGTCAAATGATCTGGGCTTTTTGCTTTGGGTGCTCTAGTGACACCCTCAGTTATTGGGTGCTTTCAAAGGCCAAAAATCTTGAGTCCATTTCTCTCCAATTGAACTTCCCAAACCATTAAACTAAAACAAATGGTTGTGTCTTCACACCCTGTAAAGATATACTGTAACTGTTAAATTTTGCTGCAGGGATGTAACGCTGTATTTCTACCTCTCTACCCCCTGTTCTTAATAAGGCATTGTCTATTAGATTTGGTGGATGGTACAGATCAGAGAGACAGGAAGCTGAATCAAGGTGTAATTTTAATTCCTTATTTAAGTTAGGAAAATGAAATGGTAGTGTTAAGATGCCAAACAATGAGGGTAGTAAAACTAAGACATCTACATTTTTAGTTAAGATTTGGTCAACAAAAAGGAGAAAAAAAAGATTTATTGAGAAAAGGTGAACAAAAAAAAAACCCTCAACAAAAAACAAAATGCTTGTGACTGTGGTACCAAAACTCTGGAAGAACAAGTCACAAAGGTCAAAAAATTACTTTGCCTAAAAAAGGTACAGCAAGTAAAACTGACCTGTTGCTGCTAGCAACGTGAGTTTCACAGATGATTGAACATGCTTCCTTTTGTTCTTTTTCAAATGAAAAACCTTTATTGATTGTTATTATATGAACCGAAAACTCTCTGAAGACAGACGACTACAGCATGTGCAAAAAACTCCAGTTTTACTTGACTCCAAGGACACTACACATACAGTAAAGTATGCATATGTTAGTGCACACTTCCCAGCACTTGTATGTTTTTTTGTGAGAGCTTGAAAGACCCTGTGAGACTTTTGTGTCTTCACCCTTTGTTGAAGAAAAAAAGTCCTTGGCAACAGTCAAAGCAGTTCTTAAAAATAAATTTACAATGTTTCTGAGTTCTCAAGGATTTACCAGTGACATGCTTTGGCGAAAATATCATTAATAAATATCATCCGTACCTTTCTCATCCTCGTCTTTATAGTCCTTGGCTGCAGGTTTTCATTACGCTGTTTCACTTTTTGGTTTTCAGAGCTTCACACTTCTCTTTAAATACAGCTTTTGATGTATTTTTGATGAACAACCATCAAAGCAGGCTATATTGTATGACAGTGCACACAGTAGCAAGTCAAAAACCCAATTTCCACAAAGTGCATGCGTGACGTTTTTGTCTGCGGCACAGCCACCGGAGTTGCCACGGCCATTTTAGTCAATGGTGTGATTTAAACCGGGCATGACACGGTCTATGTCAGGTGGTCCATCCTGCATTTGCCTCATCGCGGCTCTCTGCTTTAGATATGCACCAAGTCTAAGTGACCATGTTTCTAGAACGTGTCAATCCCAGCACTTCAGATTGTGTCCTATAATCATTTATTATGTTTAGGCTTTTTTATAACAGCAAAGTAGAATCTGCAACCTTGGGTGTTGGCAAATGAAAATTCTCACGTAGGCCCATCTTCTACTTCTGGGCCCACATTTATCCCTAATTACCGGATAATAATAGGAAGATAATACATTTCCTGATTTGATTTCCTGATTACATTTTAAACCATTTTAAAAATTACTTTTTTACTTTTAATCAAGCAGATTTTTTGATGAGTGCTTTTACTTAAGTAGAATTTAAGCAAAGTAGATATCTTTACTTAATTACAATTTTTCAGTACTATTTTCCACTGCTGTCATTTCCTCGAATCCTTAAATTTCAGCTAAATATCAATTGATCTTTTAGAGAAAACTTAACTGTGATTCATAATTTGAACTCTTAGAAAACATTGCAATGAAAAGTGTTTCTACACACTAGCAAGACCTTTCAGTGTTGCTTGTACATTTACCTCAAAACTAGTCTGCTCGCTGGACTTTGGCCAAGGATTTATGGAATGATGCTGAAAGCAGGGGCTAGAAATAGGGTTGTTTGAAAAAAAGGAAAGGGTTGCAAACTTCAAAAGATTTATAAGAGAAACAACCCTTCATTAGGGTGATAAGTGGTATGTGTATACTCTATTTCTTAACCTTTCACTGTAGCATATAGATGTACACATATATGAATAAATATGAGCTTGACTAAAAATAAAATCTAATAAAAGCACACTGCTTTCAACTCAAGGGTAAAATGAAAGGTCCTTTACATTTAGTCTTTGCTGGCTTTTGTGAAATATTTAGACTGAAGATGTAATTACTCTGGTAGAAACACTGTGGCTTTGAAGAAATATTTGAGTCTATTTTGTATGATGCAGGATAAAGCACAAGATGAACTTTACCACTATGCTGTCTGCCGAAAAAATTTGAAATTTATAAAACTTTCAAGGTGGATGTAATTGTGATTATTCACATTATTCACTTATACAGAGACAACAAGCACAAAGAATTAAATCAAATGGCAAATATTAGCCAACAGTAACACTAAATGAAACTTTCAGTTTGGTATTTTCTTAAATAAATGTATATTACTGTTGAATCATGTACTGTATATGTGTGTAAAGGAGTGTAAAAACTACTTTTTCTGTTCAATGGCAACAAAGGTTTCCTAATTTCTGATTCTAATGAAGACATAAATAAATGAAGCTGCGATGGATCAGGAAAAACCAGACAGGACAGTGTTAAGCAGGCATTGATCATACATTTTACAATGTGACAAAGTGACCAGCTCACAAAAGAAGTCAAAGAAAAGGTTTTACAACCAGCCAGCCCATTTATGCCTCCATGGATGCATTTACAGCCAGTATGGTCCACATGTTTCTTTTACTGAAGGAACAATTCTATACTTTCATTCATTCAGTTCTTTTCTCTCATTGTAGATTCTTTTCATGGTTTGAAGGCTGCAGCCAGAGCAGCTCACCGGTCTCTAAGGCCATAACACTGTACTACTGTCTACTGTCTACTGTCTATCGCGTTATGTTTCTGGGAGAAAAGTGCATGTTGGCGGCCTCAAAGGTAGTGGAAATGGATTTTTTTGAGGAGGGAAAAAAATAGATAAGGGAATCGAAATCATCCAAACCATCAAACAGGGTTTTCAACAGTATTTGCTTAGGGACTATGTGACAAAAAGCAAAGATCACATCTGCTATGAAAACTTCCCTTCTCATCATATGTGAGAGTAAAACAGCAGTATAAATAACAAGAACATTTCACTGCGTTGTTCAGGTTCACAATTAATCAATAGTTTGCTTACAAGACAACACAGCTCTCACAGCGATATTAAGTCTAATAAGTCTGCAACTTGCTCCCTTAAATAAAAGTTACATTTCTATAGAAATTTTTCCATTTTTACAGGAGTAAAAGAGGAATGCCACTGGTGTTTCAACTCAAGAAGAAAGGACTCTTGAAGCTGAGCGTCCTGAAAGAAGTTACTTGAAATTACAATTGGTTTCCATTATAAATGCTGATAACTTGGAGAGAAAATGGATCTTTGGCTTGCTTATGAACTAAGAGTATGTCTGTATTCGAACAAATTGGCTTAATATCAATACAATGAATCACTGCAGTAAAGACAGATGGTTCATTTGGACTCAAATGAACTGCGAATTAATTTGCTGCCTCATTTATTAGAGTTAAACACCTTGTCAATGACAATTACGATGTACAGCACAAAGAAATAAAATGTAATTCTTTGGTGAAAAATAAAAAAATAGCATAGAATGACTCAATCATTGACTCACAATCATAGTTAGGTTTGGCCATTTCCTTGGCCTTGTTGCAAAATGACTTGAGAATATGATCGGACTTCTCCAAGTTTAGTTCTGGATTCTCTGGACTCCTTTTTTGTGTTTTTGTGAGAGAGATCAATTAGGATTGGGTTGTACATCCTCTACCTCCCGAACAGGATAGTCGGAGCTTTTCTTTTATTCCCTCTTAACATGGCCTAGCAAACCCCTAAATTCCCAATGAACACTTTCAAAACCATCTGGAGGGATTTGCTGAAATCAGGCTGTTTGGGACTTTAACACTTTCTTTGGAGAGGGTCTTTGTTCGGAGTGCGCAAGGTCTGTCTGGGTGATTCAGCTTCTTGCTTTTTCCGACCATCATAAATGAATAATTCATTGGACGAGCAGTATGGACAAATATTGTCAAGTTTATGGACTTTTATAGACCTTTTTTGCTAAGACATCACTGTAATGGAATTTATGAAGATCGAAAACCCCCCTACATCTCCAGCTGCATGATAAATATCCAAAAAGTGTTTCAGAGTGTTAATCAGCGTGAGGGTGAGTAGAAAATAAAGGCACATCATTCTGAAGCAGAGTATTAATTTAATGAGTTTCCAGGGCTTCTTAATTGTATTTTCTTTTAGTAAAGAAAAGTGCTGCTAGGTAAGAACAAACTAGTGATATAATTGGTTTAGCTGGAGCAGTGGTTGAGTAAAAACTTGAATTTAGGTCAACTTTTAATAATTCCATTTAAAGTTAGTTATCCAATAAAAATAAACTTAGTAAAACAGATCATTTCAACCCAATGTCTCAAGGTTTCACATTCAAAACTTTTTGGTAGACTGACTCAAATCAAGGGAAATACCGACATGCTCAGGCATCTTTACAGTTAATTGAACCTCAACGTTTGAGGGCTTTTCATCTGAGAAATATGGCTCTATGATTCTGCAGAGACATTAATCACAAATCGTTTGAATGCATACAGGTCAAGTGTGAAGCTGAAAGGGCTGAGGAGAGTTCACTAAAAGCTATTAGCATCCGTCGGCTGAAATCACTGCTGAGAACATTATCTTCTCAGCCAGAAATGTAAGCACAAGTGGAGGTGTGCATGAAGTATTGCGTTAGTCCATTATTGTATATGGAAGTCCTCACGGCAAGGCTACGGGCAAAGGTTATATATTAGTACAGCTTCCGATCTCCTGCTAATGACATACTGGCTCTTTATTGGAATACCTTGTTTGCTTACATCTTCTTTGATTTGTCATGAGGTCGTCAGCGTAACACTTTCTTTAAACTGAAGTGTTTATTATTACAAAGGCAAGACTGAAGCTAGTATTTGAGACTGAGAATGGTTTGGATTTCCTGAAGTGTGTGTCTATACAAGATGTTCAATGCTTTGTAGCAGATTGCATTTTCTCCTTTTTCTTTTGTTCTGCATGTATGCAATTAACGTTCTGTGTGTACTTATCAAAAACATCAAACAATTATGCCTACATGGTAACCAGAGTTTGTGTTGTTTCTCTACTGCTGTTTTAGACTTCCATACAACAAAAAATACCTTTTTTTTCAAGCCAGGTCCTGTACATCCAATATTTATTTGTGGCTGAGCTGCATGGAAGCATGGAAAAAGCTTTGAAGTTGCTGATAAACACAATGTATGTGTGGGTTTTTTTATTTATCTATTTCATTAAAAGGGACTATTTTGCACATTAATGAACATAAGTAATTATTTAAATGTAAATCAGCAACAGTGAGACAAATAGCTAAATGATTTCATTTGTGTCTTTACAGGTCAAAAGCAAAACTCAATTCATATATAATAGCATAAAGTGAATATTTCATGAAATGGATGGTGAGTTGCCGCTGAGAGGGGGGAAGGATGATTGCACTATTTAAACTTAGAGCTGCCAGTAGCTACAAGCTAACCCGGAGCAAACGGTGGCTAATGAATGCAGACAGGCTAAAGCTAAGGCGCTCTGTTTGTTTGCTAACCTCTGCCTCCTTGCTGCTGGATATCTGGCACCTATCAATCAAACGAACATGCCCCAAATTAGATTAAATAACATCTTAACGGATGATTTATAGATAAATTCACTCCCCCCACAGTTGTCATGAAGGTAAACTCGACCTATCAAACCTAAAATGGATTTTGAACCAGGCTGTAAACATGTTTAAAAGTTGGCCTTTTAACATGGGAGTCTGTGGAGAATTGCTTTCTTTTGGAGCCACCCCCAGCAGACGGGGGAGGAACTGTAGTTGTTGGCACTTCCACATGGGCTTCACATGTTTCAGGCAGAGGTTGCTGCTTGGGTCAGACTGGCCCTGTCAAGGACTGATGGGAGCATCGGGATATGAAGAAAAGCAGATGAAGTGATGACATCATGTCTAGAGTCTAATGGAATAATAAGTTGCTGCTTGCTCAATAAAAAAATGACGTTTACAAGTTTGCATGAGAGAGAAATTTATTAATTATTGAATTACATTATTAAAAAAGTGATTATATCGTTTGAATAACTATTGAATACTAAAAAACCTTTAACCTTCAAGTAACATGCATTTATTCATTTTTTGTACCACTTAATCCAATTCAGGGTTGGGGGTGGGCTTGATCCTATCCCAGCTATTATAGGGCGAGAGGTGGGAGACTTCGACAGGTCGCCAGTCCATCACAGGGCCACACAGAGAGACAGACAACCATTCACACACATTCAATCTTAGGGAGAATTTGTGTCTGTGGACAGTGGGAGGAACCCAGCGCTAACCACCACACCACCGTGCAGCCCAAGATATCGGCATATAATTGCTGATACAACTTTCATCATGGTCGCTGCTAGCCATTTGGGTGCCCTAAGCTTTGTGGTGGGCCTCTTTTTTTATCAGATAGCTATAACAAAAAAATATTATGCATTCTGTGATTTGGGGGATAATTTTTGAAGAAATTATCTTTAACCGCTAAAATCAGCTGTGCAACTCGGCTCAGCAATGAGGCGAGTGTGTTCGGCATGGTGTTCGGCAAAATAAAAACTTCATTCTAAAATTTGTGGAGAAACTTTCTTACGAACAAATTTTGCCATATGCACAAACAGAGCCAATATAACGACCATAGTTAGTGGGGAAATTTGCCCAAATGGACACAAATGTCCACAATGATGAGTTTTATGTTCTCTTTGTGCTCTCATTGCAGAGTTCCAGATGAAGAATAAGACCAATAGCACCAGTATCATATGAGTGATTCTCAATAAAACATCCTTACAACTGTTCTGTTGATGAAGTCCAATGTCAATGCCGACCACCTTTCCAGATATTTTTGGAATTTTCTGATTCAAGATAAGTCCTTCAAGAAATCAATATTTCTAAAGACTTTCTTAAAGAAATAAGAAAGCTCATTTAAGAGAGTTCAGCTTAGAGGAAAGATGCTTAAGTATGTTTGCACATGCATCAGTAAATCTGCACCTATTTCCTGATATGCAGGCAGTATATGAAGACATGATGGGTGGCTGAAAACCTTGGCACAATACTCTACAGAAAAGATATATATGAGAGGCATCTGAAATATGTCAAGTTAAGATGAAACCCCAGCTTGTGCATTTCTATCCATTAACATGAACGCAGAGAGGTCAAACTTGTGTTGAAAACAATTGGAAACCAAATGTTCCAAACCAAATTGGAACATTTGGTTTGCTGTCAGATTGATGGCACAGAAGGACTTTATTAACCTGTCAGTGATGGCCAAGAAAAACAAAACCAATGCACAATAAAAGAGAGATGCAGAAGGAACTTGATTGTTATGAGAAACAGATGATAGAAAAAGAATAAAAATAACTATAATTTAGATTCCTTTGAAGTAGATTGTACCTTCTGTGAGCTGTCACTACTTTTGGGCAAATATTAGCTTTCAAAAAATAAGGAATCCTCCCCATTCCCTCCCCGCCAAGCAAACAGACTCCGCTTCCCAACTTGTGGTGAATGTAATTTTTTTCTGGTGAAGGCAGCCTTACACACACGGGGAGGTATGACGCACACACATACATCTCATTTGAATATCATTTCCAGTCTCCTCCAAACACTGATTGAAAAGCCTTTTACTTTGATTGACATGTGGGTTGAAACCCTCCACTGAGATGATTAGCGTTCCCCTACAATTCTCTCTGACCTTGAAAACCATGACACACACTCACACACACAGATGATCTGAAATTAAAAGCTCAATATGCAAAATGTTCTAATCTAAACACGCTTAACATCTGGTTATAGCTCCTTTTTTCTCATTGACATCCGTGTTTGTTCTCTACCCACACATGATGGAGTCTCCTCCCAGCTGTCCTCGTCGACTGTGTTTTTATACTTTTAAAACTTCCACGTCCAACTCATGCCTCTCTCACTCTCTCAAGCACTGGCCTGCTGACCCTACATCATTCTTTTTCTCACTCCAATGCACATCAGTAATCATCTTCATCCTCCTGAGCCACGCTTCACCTACACAGCCCGGGCGCTCTCTGCAGCTCTGCTTCTGTAAGCAACAGCTGTGGTGATGACACAAACGCGCTTCAATCTTGTAAGACATAACCATGTCAGTAAGTTACACATCCATATATACAGTACATACATGTACACTACTCACAAAAAGCTTGGGATATTCAACTTTTGGGTGAAATGTAGGAGCTGATGCTATACTGAGGTTGTGAATGTATAATTTGATAACAGCGTGATGAGCCTGATACTTCTCTTTTACAGGGTCTTTGGGGGTGAAAAGCTAAAGAATATAATTGAGATCTAACCAATAGTAGTTTTTTTCTTTCATAAAGCTAATTTCATAGTTGACTTTATTTTTCTCAATTTTGCAAGATAAAAGGAATAAAAAGATATTTTATTATTTTGTTACATTGTTGTTTTGTATTATTTACAAACAAAAAAGCTTACAATTAAATTTCTATGCTATGCTGTTCAGTTTGTTTGGTAAAAAACATTTTTTTGAGAAAAACCTTTATACTGTGTTTGATTATGATCAAAATTAAAGGAAAAATCATTTAATGATTGTGAAATTTCAAGCAAACGTATCGGTATCAATAGCAGTATCAGCATTCTTTCTCTGGGTGTACTTGGTATCGGATTGCTACAAAAATTTGCTGTATCAACCAATGTGACAAGTTGTTGTTGATAAGACATTTAGACTATGTTCACATTGCAGATCTTGAAGCTCAAATCAAAGTTTTTTGGGGCTTTTTTCCATTGTTGTTCACATTATCGTTTAAATACGACCTCCATACGAACACGGCCCTAAAGTGACCAGAATGTACAGAAGAACACGAGAACATGACATCACACGCAACATGATGGATGCTTCACGTTTGCATATTAATACCCAAATTCCAGAAAAGGAGGGATGTTCCTTCAATCTGAAGTAAATGAAAACCAAAGACCTTCAACTCACATAAGCCAATATTTTAGCTTAACAGATTTCTAAACTGAGAGAATTGAAAGTTTTATGGAGCAAATGTTAAAAGCAGAATACCTTTCCCTGAATCAGTAAGGGTTAAAATGATTTGTTGCCACCTTTAAAGCACTAGTAGTTTTTACAATGACAGGCTCTTTCCTGTTCGTTAAAACCAGCTTGTGACTGTTTTTTTCGGCCTGGCGGATCATCTTTCTTTCAGATGAGATGAATTTCTAACTTTGATTACTTTGAAAATGAATTTTAAAGATGCTGAAACTAAAAACGATTACCAGATTATTGAGTATGGTGTTCTACTTGCACATCTGATGGCATGGAGCTACACACACACCATCGGCTGCATTGTCTGGGTTTTCCAGAGAAAAGCTTTCAATTGTCTTTTTCATCTCCAAGAAGCGATCCTTCTCCCTCCTGCAGATTTCATTATTTGAATAAAAGGAGTGAAAATACATTGTTTATCAGTAAAATGAAGCTTGTATAAAAAATGCTATTGTAGGTTGTCCTAATTTTGGACAATGATGACTCTGACAGCTCCTAGCTGTCGGATAACTTCCAGAATGAGGACAACGTGTCGAATTTTGACTCGTGGCTCGTCGACAAAGTTCGTTTTTAGCGATATATGCAAATGTGGTGTCGTGGGTATTGATCTGTGGAGCGGGCAATGTCTGGTTTGGACGAGTGGATTAGACATCCATGTGCGGTGACAAAGCTGACAAGAATGATTGATTGTGTTCTGCATGGCTGTGAAGCAGACATCTGCAGAGGAGCCACCCGCTCAGCGCAGAATACCGAGGACTCAGCAGATTACTGAGTACGCACACTTTTATGCACTTCCTAACTGCACGTTTCACCTTAAAATAAGTTTGCTACTCTTGCACTTGCCTATTTACGACAAACGTAAAATCTTTTTTACATCCGTGCAGCAATTTGGACAATTTCATCATCTAAATGAACTTTTCTTCAAACCAGTAAACAAAGATCCAGTTGCTGGTTTCTGGCTCATTTGCCATCCTTCTGTGTGTACGTGCTCCAGACCTCACACACATCTCTGGCACAGCTTCACTTCCCGCCTGTCATCTGTCATCACCTGAGTTGTCAGTAGCAACAGCCACCCCAGCGGCCTCTGCAACGTCATTCTGCTAATTAAAAACAAACAGAGTGACACTGAATGATTTATTAGCATCATCCCTCAGTAACCGGTGTGTCCCACGCTAACGTCCGGTCGCTCACAGAGACGGCAGTTATCTTAACACTGAAACACAGGGTGGTCTGCAGTGGGTCACTTTGTGGCATTTTTATTTATTTATGTACCAGCAGTCTGTTCCTCACACCTTTTTATCTGGCTTTGCCCTCTCGGATATAATGAGAATGAATTACTTCTCGCTGTCTTTCTAGATTCAATTTGAACACTTCATCATCTTTGTTGTTATTGGTTCAAGTGTATTAAAAGATCAACCAACTGGAGATCCTTATAAAGCTGCATGTAAATGAAATATGAGGAATATTTAGTCATTTATAATCAGAAACTTAAAATACAATGTCAGCACTGAGCTTTTATGTGCTTTAAGGCTTTGGTTTTAACTCAACAAGACTGTTGGTGCTCCTGAGAGCTAATGCTTATATAGTCAACAACTTCTAAGGAGTCCAGTGTGTATCTCTGTGGGGTGAATCATGATGGATAGCTTACTCTTTTTTTCCGAACATTTATAGCCCATTCAGGAGGTTTACAATCAAGTCATGAAGTATAGTGTTTATTGTGAGTCCCTATATGACTGACATCAGGGGCCTATTTCAAGAAGCAGGGTTAACAAACTGGGAGTTTAACTGGTTACTCTGAGTTGACAAACTCCGAGTAGGACAACTCAGAGTTTACGGTTTCAAGAAAGGTGATTAGCGTTGGATTTGTCAACTCAGAGTATGTCAACTCAGAGTATCTTCAAGCGGTCTGAACCAAGCCCTCATCAATAGAGCCCCGATTCCCTGATTCACCATGGTTACCAGAGCGGAAAGAAAGCGCTCAACATATATTTCACTGCAGGAGGAGGAATTTTGGTGGAGGCAGAGTGGCAATAAGCACATTTTCTGAAAATAAATAAATAAAATAAAAAACATCTGCGACAAAAGAAAGTGAAGCAGCATATGGGGGAATAAAATCACTTCTTCAGTGATGCGCGGGTTTTGTGTTAGATGACATATCTTGGAAGCAGTTGAAAATAAAATAGGCTATTGATAGCCTATGTAATCCAGGTGAGACAGAAACCACCTGGTTTTATTTCACTTTGGCCATCTCAAACTATTTATATCCTCTTGAACAATCTAATATAGCGAGCTACTCGCGTTTGTATAAGCGTTAGGTCGACTAACATTTCCTAATTGTTATAACAAAACATCAGTTTGATGTTTGGCTGAGTGGGTTGCGCATCTGATTTTGTATCACGAGATAGTAGGATCAATCCCCGTCATCGGCTTTTTTTTTTTTTTGCCCTACCTTCTTTTGCAGGATGCGCATTTTCGGTCTTCTTGAATGTTTTATAAATCAGAGGGTGAAGTTAAAATCTAATTCTGATTAAGTAACAATGAGTTTGGGTAAACACCATAGTTTCATTCTGCAGGCTGCAGCTGTAGCCTATGTGCAGAACAAAATAATTTCATGTCATTCTGGAGGATTTCGTTATCAGTGAAGGAGTTATACATGGCTCATTCCATTAAACACATTAGATAAACCGATAAGGGAATGGTGTTCTTGGACCGCCAGAAAGCAGATCTTGTAGCCAATAAAGGTATTTAAATATAAACTACAGGTGTGTATAGTTGAAAGTATAGCCTATATTTTTAATAATATTAAAAATTAAGCGAAAATCTTTGGTTTTCTTTCCCTGCCTTAAGATAGCCTATGGCAGACTAAATGAAATAAATGTGTGACTCATTGTGTAGTTGTATGCGGTCGTGCTTTTTGTGATTTCCATACATTAAAAAAGAGAGATTCTGGCTTTCTGAGAGGAAGATGCTCCTCATCATGGTCTTCCATCTGTGGGACACAGTGTGTTGCTCT
>JAVQJG010093548.1:0-31207 GCA_036024015.1 Craterocephalus amniculus | reverse complement strand
TCTTGTGTTGTTTACGTCTGCTACTGTCTTGTTCACGTTTACTTCTAATTGATCTGAGACTGATCAAAGGCACAGCAGTCCGCGAGAAGACCCCCTGATCTTTCTTGTTTACTTCTGCTACTGATTGATCTGAGACAAAACTGAAACATTGTAACATTCTGTGGTGTATAAATAACCGTAATGACCTTGATATCAACTCTAATTGCCTCACGGGTCATTTTGACCCGAAGACCACCTTTGTACCTTTTTTTGTACAGCTTACATGGAAATGTGAATAAAAGCAACCTTTCATTTTTTCTAATGTTGGGGCCAATCTAGGCAAAGTCATAAAATTTCAAGTTAAAAAAATATCGTTTAGGGGATTTTTGGGGGGGTTTTTAACACAGCGGTGGGTCATGTTGACCCGAAGACTACAAGAGGGTTAATGCAAGATGGCAAATTAAATTATTCCGCTCCACTATTTAGTTCCTCCATGATCCATGGTGGTTTGTTACATTTTTAAAAAGGTGGGAATCAAAACATTTAGTTTGAAATGTACCAAAGTGTGAAACACTGAAAACATATTTTGTCAAAGGAGCGTTTATGTGTTGTTTTGTGTGTCCATTACAATAGACTGTGTGTGTGTTCCAGCAGAAAATTGCATCCAAGCTGCATTTTAATGAGTGCTTTGGATGAGAGCGCTGCCAGAAGCACTCTGCACTGGCGGCAGCATCAACATGTGCCCTGTAGTCGACGGTGCAACAAGCTCTCTGGTTGAATATAATCCCGGCCTAACTCAGGGGCCTCTTTGATGCCACTGAAAGCCAGTGAAGCCTTTAATGGGAGCCACTCCATGCCCCTGTGTTATGTGTGAGCCGCTCAGCTTTTCTTCATCTTATGGTTGTTACAACTGATTTGTTGTTTCCTGAGTTCATTCTGACTTTAATCATGTCCATGCACAGTGACCATTGAACGTTTGTGAACCCTTTAGATTTAGAAGTTTTTGTTTCTTTACAAACAAAGGGTTAAGACGGAGTACAGAAGATCCAGTTTAACAAATTAGACTATATTACACTGAACAACCAATATTGGAAACTGATCTGCTGTCTGTGAGGAGCATAAGGATGTGCAGCTCTAGGATCAGCAGTTCATCTGAAAGTGAAACTAGTGTTTTCAATCAGTGGGGTCACAACCAGGTGTTTTATTTAAAGAACCAGAATCTTCTTTTCAGCAGGTGTTTCTGCAGGTGTGGCTTGGCACAAACTAAATAAATATCTGCGAGTTGTTGATGCAAAGGTGATAAAAGTTACAAAAATCATCTCTTTAGAGTTTTGCATCTTCAAAGAGTGGCTGACTAATTAAGGAAGAAGCCTAACAACATCTGAGTAACAATGTGCCTTTTAGATTTTCTAATGCTGGCAAATGTCCATTAGTTCATAATGAGAAGAACAATAAACAACAATAATTTACAAAGCAGGACTGCACTGAGATCATTTGTGTTTTAACAGAACATTGCTGTGTGTCTAGACAAGCCAGAGGGATCTAGACTAAATGGTTTGTGTCATGGATGGGACCAGAGCAAAGATTTTTGGTTGGCAGAGAGACAGTGAGCCCAAGAGGACACATGCTGCTTTCTCAAAGTACTTTAAAACAAGCTCAGTGTGGTCTAACTTGCCTAAGGAAAACAAGATAGTTCAGGTAAGGAAACCTGCGACCATTCCCAGAGATCAAGTTGTACAGAATAAGCAAAAATTTGATGTCAATGTACAGGACTGATCTGTGATTAGTGGAAATGTTTAGCTGCTCCAGTGCGTCTGCATGGTACGGATCACATCAGACACTGAGAGCAAAGGTTCACATATTTTTCTGATGCATTTTTTGCCAATCACAGATTTCTAAAACGGGATGTTTTCCTCTGCTTATGTGGGAATCTATGTGGGTATTTTTATGATATACAGAGCTCACATTTCCATACATTTTCTTAGTTTCTCATATTTTTCTTGTCTTTGAAAAACAGATGTGATTACACAAAAGAGGGAGCGATTTGGAAAGCAGTTATCTTTTTTATTTTAAAAGTTTTTTGGTACTTCTTTACAGACTCTTCAGTTGTAAAAGAAACACTGTTTACTATTCAACTTTTTTTCCATTTTAATCAACTTCTACCCATTTATCCCCTTACTAATGTAACTCCAGCATTGTCCTCTAATCTGTTTTTCCTGTGATAGCTGTAAAGGCATACAGGTCTGACATGGTACCCCTGTCTTTTGTCACAGCTAGCAAGTATATCATCTTTGTCTGAAATCCACCAACATTAAAATATTAGCCTTCCGATTGGACACGGTATATGAAAAGCAGGTTGTCAGAGTATTATCAGTGTCCTAACTTTAAACATGAGAGAGCTCAATAAATGTAATGAATGTGTGACACTTGAACATCTGAAGTAACGTGTTCAGCTCAGTGCCACTTTACCTCTCCTACATAAAAAGCTCTTTTAAAGATGATATCTATGAGAGTTTTAGAGCCAATTTGTTCTCCCTGTGGCAAAAGGCAATGTGCTCTAATTACCTCCCCCTTTCTCCACTGCAGGGAGTGGGATGGAGGGAGTTGTTTAAGTTTCCAGTCTGTCCCATGCATGTAGGATTTGTGTGCCCACGAATTTATGCTTCAAAAACGTGACCTTTGACTCTTGCGCAGCTTTATCGCACCCATTAGCCCACATACAGTGCGGCCTGTGTATCAAAGTTTTACGGAGGAAGTGTCTGTGATTGCCACAGCCAGTACTACTTTGTGTACATCTCTGAACCCCAATGCAAACTTTCCTCTCTCCCTCCCTTCCAGCTGATTTCAGCCTCTGTTCAGTTTTACCAATCATTTAATCCATTTCACAATTCACCCTCTTCAAAAAGGCATTAACAGTTGAGTCCTAATTGACTTAATCAATTGTTTTCAAGGAAATTGTATTTAAAGGAAAACATGGTATTGTTTGTTGTTTGTTTGTTTTACTTTGGTCTGAAGCTAATACAAGTTAAAATCAATAACTCGTCTTACACTTTAGATGACTTACAGTAATGTTGGTTTCATAAACATCAAACAAGGATGGAGTCTTCGCTCATAGTGTTAACATGTATATTTATACAGGACGTTGAAGATAAGCCATTATGGACAAAAAGGTGTTTATTTTTCTGACAGATAGGATTCTCTATGCACATGTTTAAAAAGTCATTTACAAATAAACTTCTTAGTCAGTGCTCTGCAAGAGACTGTCAGAGGCAGGAACAGACAGTGCCAAAACAAAACGACCGTGTGCTAATTCAGCAAACAGCCAGGCTTGGTCCTGACAGGCCACAGAATTTGTCAAGAAATCATCTCTCTCTCTCTCTGTCTCTCTCTCTCTCTCTCTCTCTCTCTGTCTCTCTCTCTCTCTCTCTCTCTCTGTCTCTCTCTCTCTCTCTCTCTCTCTGTCTCACTCTCTCTCTCTCTCTCTCTCTTTGCCAGAATGCCTGGCTGACCCCCGGCAAATGAAAATAATCCAAAGTAATTAGAAGTGAGCTGGTCTGGTCCTGAGAGCCCCCGGGCGGCCGGGTAAACATGGCGGAGGGTCCGGGAGGGGCCAGCATAAAGGGGGAGCGTGGAGGAGAGGGGGTGCTGACCTTGTCCACATAAAGCAGTGATTTATGAAGTGCAGGGCACAGCAGCAGGGCTTCTGTCTTCTCCCGCAGAACCAAATTACTGAGGTGGAGATTAACACGCCGCTCACAACGGGCTTACTTCCAGACCCAAGGAAATTTTGTATTTACATTTTCTCCTTCCATTTCCTATGCTGTGTTTTAATGGTAATTGGGATATAGGGACACCTATATGCTTCAGTTGTTGCGGCTTAGAGTTGCACACTTATTGTAAAGTGCGCTAATAGTGGCTGATGGATGTAGCTACTAATTAAAGAAAAAGTTGCAGTCTTGTGCAAACTGATGGCTAACCGTTCGTTTGAGCTTTGAATGAGTTCCCACCACTTGATTGAGTCGCCCCACGTTTAAACAAAAATAAAATGCGCAGGGGGTCGTGTGTATACAGACTCATGATGGAGACTTAATGCAGCTTTTTAGTCGGTGTCAATAGGAGGTCCTGCCATGAATGGTGGAACTATTTTATGTGGATTTGGCTGCGATATTTTCTTTCTCTTCTCTCCTCTTTTTTCTCTTCCCGCTCTCCGGGAGGATGTGGTGGAATGCTCCACACAGGCCTTCCCAGTGTTTCCATGTGGCCCCTCAGCTGCAGCGCGAGGCTCTGCACCTCGCTGTCTGGAGTCAGTTTGCAACCCGCACGGGAATCCCCCCTCTTCTCCAGATTGTCCCATCATGACTTCACATGACTTTGTATTGAGCAGCAAAATCCAAATCACTTTGCAGGACAGATAAAATAAAAAATACGGTAAATCTTTCCAAAGGATTAAAAAAATGCGGAGGACATGCTTGTGTTTTTGCGTACAGAATGAAACCTCAGATCGAGTAAAATCTAAGATCATAAAAATTCTGTGAATCGGTATTTGCGTGACTGAGGGCCTAAAATAAACAAGAGAGCCGCAAGCAAAATAAGCATGGGCCCATTTAAGAAGTTCAACCCCATTTCGAGAATTTCACAGCACTTTCAAGCCTCAGCACTAAAATTATCCGGTTGCTGTATGTTGTTAAAGTCTCCTAAACAAGTATGAAATGCTGTGTAGAATGATATAGTCGGAACTAACATACCCTGAAGCCTGCGTGTGTTTGGTTTGTAATTTGTTGATAAACAGCTTTTCCACACCGCTATTTAGCACGTCACAATCATTTTGGCAAAAAGGCATGGCATAATTCAGATAATACAGATCTATTTTATCTGAGCACATCAGAATAGTGTTTATGGTAGATTGCTCAAACAAATATGAATTAGAGCTACGCCTTGCAAATCATTCTCGCGGTTTATTAAACGAACAAGTGTTTTAAAATCACCCCATCGGTCTTCAAGAGCTTCAGAGTGGCTCGTTCGAGTGATTATATATTCAAGCACATACAGCTCTTTCATGTCCCATCTAACAATTTGACGCCTTAATGTAGATGTTTTGCAATTCACACAGACAAGAAAGAAATCACCCCTTTTTGAGAAGAACTTAGAAAGCTGGCTGATAAAGCAGACCACTACAAACTGAGATATGCCTTCTCTTTCATGAAATGAAACTTAACGGCACGTGATGGAGGGAGGGAAAAAACAGAAAAACCGTTTTTAAATATATCTTTTTTATTTTGGCAGTAGGGGTCAGTTTTCTCAACCCTATTAGAGTCACAAAGAAAAGTTACAAAGCTGCTTAAATCGATGACATCTCTGGAGATAATGTATTGCAGCTGCTGATGTCATAAATGGACATTTGAGGCCTAGAATTATAGTCTGTTTCATAGATTCAGACAGTTTGGTTTTGAATCTGATGATTTAATGCAACATTGGCTTAAAGAAAACAACAAAGTGAATCCCATGAATGTTTTAAGTGTCAGGTTGTCATATGAAATGTTCCAACGTAACTAAAAAGAAGAAAAAAAAGAAAAGTTCACTTCAGTTGAGCACGCCATCTCCTGACCGGGCGAAGAATCGCAACTTGTCTTCAAACGGCCAGGCCGAAGGGGTGCAGCCTCTGTTGTTACCCCCACTTTACCCTCTGGGGACACCTCGAACCCCGCGTGTTTATCCTCCTTTTTCCCACACATTGCCTTTTTTCCCCCCTGAAAAGCCCTAAAACCGCTCTCCCTATCAGGATCCTCGATCAGACCCGGAGAGGCCGTGAAGCAATCACTTTCCCAGATTACTTGTATTTAATACACAATGCATCATAAAACAAATCCCTCATCCTGACAGGAAGAAAATAGAACAGCTCATTCGACTTGAGCTTTCCCAATTTATGGCTAAATTAAAAAGGCTTCCAACAATGGACAAGTCGAGGAGAGGCAGGAAATCAATGACCGGGCGGACCGGGGTCTCTCCTCAGTTCTCAAGGAGCTCGAGACGATGGGAATCGGTGGCGGGGTCTTGCCTTATTTACACATGATTTTTCCTGTCCTTCCTGCACATTTGCTCCGCGATTTAGAAAAACAATGGACATTATCTGGGATGGAAGGTCAATGTCACAGAGTGAGCAGTTATCCATCACCATCTGCTCTCATCAGTCGAAGCCCAGACTTCTCCGGCTTTATAAGCTGCCTAATAAACTCGCCTCGTTGACAACCAGGACATTTCTTTATTATCCCACACCCATGTCCGTTTCTTCATTATACCAAGTTCAACCTTACCGTTTAAGTGAAACACTCAAGAAATAAAATGCCTTTTGTTTTGTTTGATCTTATGAGCGGGCTGCAGAACAGGTGCACACAGGACAATCAACTTGTTTTTAATGTCAAGACGGATTCACGCTTTTCCAAGTCTTCGTTATTTTGTAAATGGAAATTCATCATTTCATAAAGTTCATGGCCTCTTTTATTTTCTTTCTTTTTGTGATGTGGGGTACAGAGGGAGAAACTGCCAATTGAGGTTTTTTTCAAAGTCAGAGAAAGCAGGTGATTAGGTCAGTGTCTCAAAAAAGGTGGCAGTTGGTAAGTATGAAGCTTCCTGGCTGTCCTCAAGAAGAACACCTATGTTTGTGGCTGATATTACTTTTCTAACATAAAAACAGCTATATTACCTATTTCAGAGCATCCAATTTTTATTTAAACTTCTTCTTTTCTTTATTTTTTGCATTCTGTTTCTACAGAAAAAATAAAGTGTTCTAAATAAAAACAAAAAAGAGAAAAGAAACGGGTAGCAGATTGTTGGGTAGCCTATCATGCAGATTCATGCATGTGATAAAAAAAAGGGAACACGTGCATAAGTGATACACCGCTTTGCTTCATTAAAGTGTGCTGCCTGTGTGTGTAGTTCATCCCTTAAGAAGCCCCATGGCGACCTCTCCCTGACCCCGCTCACCCTCTCCAACCCCGTGCCCCTGTCACTTTAAAATTTACTGCAGAGTGGAGCTTTCCGACTGGCGACAGGGGCAAAGACAAGTCCCGTGTTCTGAGTCGCCTCTCCTTTGGGGGATAATAGGGATGGACGCGTATGGTACGTCTTTATGAGACACAGCGCGAATGAGAAACATCACAGAAACTAAGGCGATGCCTGAAATCTACCACCCCTGAATGTCCCAGCTGTCATTTACACGACACATCCCGGCAGGCTGAGGAGGTGGAGAGGGGTGGGGGGTGGGGGGGAGAGGAAGAGAAAAATGAAAAGTTGAATGGCTACCAGAGGACACCTGGGCGCGTCAGGACAGGAGGGGTGACAAGAGAGGAGCGGACGAGCCAAACGAAGCGCAAGCAGAGGAAAAAGTTGGGAGCAAGTTGATGCGCCGAAGGGGATTTAGCTCCGTCCCGCGATGTCTGTAGGACAGTGAAAGGAGAAACGGCGAGTCTGCGCTACCCGTGAGACAATACAGAGAGAGACGATTTACATCTATCGAGCTCGCGGTGTCTGAGAGACAGTGAAAGCGCGCCGGCGAGACGTCGGCTCGTCCCGCAGCTTGGAGACCTGAAGAGACATCGAAAAAAACTGAAGCATTACACTACTGCTTCTTACGGTGCCAAAAGTCTGGAGGACTCGCCGAAAAAGAATGCATTTTTAAAATGGTTTAGGCTTTTTGACAGTAAAGTTTTGCTCTTTATTTTTTTCTCTTTTTTTCCTTTTCCTTTTCCCTTTTTTTTATCGGAGTTTTAATCACTTTTCCTCAGTTTAACACGCCGTTATCGTCCCAAGAGGGAACGGGGGTTAAAACGGTAAGAAGATTTAGTCTTTTTGAGGAAAACGAAAATATTTGTTAGCGAATAAAGAGTAAAACGCAAAAATAATTTTCGTTAACTGATGGTCTGAACAAAGTTTTAGGGTTAGAATAGAAAGAGCGGAGATCGGTGTGCAGGGCACAAGCACATCAGACAGGGTTTTATAAAACCTCAGTAGCCTATTTATTCAGCGGCAGGTTAATACAAAGACGGAAAGGCAGATTTGTGACCCTGAGAGAGATTTTGTTTTGCATCCCAACAATCGGCTTGTCTTCATAATTCTTATCGCTAGCGGTTTCCTGCAATTTATGTTTCCCAGTAAAGTTTACAGCTGCTACACAATAAATGTTGAAATTGAAAAACACCAACGTCTCCTTTATTATCCGACGGGAAGAAATAGCCTACAGCAGAATATTTTTTTAATGTCCAATGATCTGATGATTTACATGAGAATCCAGTTCTTTTGTATCTATTGTCATTTTGAAGTTCATAGAAGTATAAACGACATGACAGTTTTCTTATCATTATTTTTGTTGTTGTTATCATCATCATTATTATAATTATATATATGTTTATTTATTAAAAACGGGTTTTCATAAAAATATTCCCATAACATGTGTCAGACAAATACTAAAATTTGATTTAATATCCAAGCTGATTTTTCTATTTGTATGAAGTGCTGCTATTATTTTAAAAACGAAGAAAAAAGTGATTTGATCTATGCATTTATTTATCTTTATTGTTTTATTTATATCAATTTTTAATTCATCCAATTTGCACTGGAACTGATTTATTGGTGCTTTTTAACGTTGAGATCATTTAGTCATTCTCAAAAGGGTTTATTTCTACAAAATACTTGAAAATCTTCCTTAAGAGTGAAAAAATGATGTGATATAATTAGTTTTATTTATTTATTTTTCCTAATCTCTTTTTATGAATTTATTTTTTGTACCTTTATCTCATAAATGACTGATTAATTTCTTTATGTGTGTTTTTCTTCTGTGTGTGTTTGTAAATGCATGTATGTGTATGTATCACTACATATCTGCTCCTAACATTTAAGTGGTATTTCTCAGTGGGAGGTATGTGGCTAGGCAGTGTTTGGACACAGTAACTTGCTCTGATACTGATCAAAGTCTGATCCCTCTCTCTTTTTTTTCCGCTCCTTCTCT
Source organism: Craterocephalus amniculus (assembly GCA_036024015.1). Taxonomy (NCBI): domain Eukaryota; kingdom Metazoa; phylum Chordata; class Actinopteri; order Atheriniformes; family Atherinidae; genus Craterocephalus; species Craterocephalus amniculus. The sequence goes on along the minus strand of JAVQJG010093548.1, from coordinate 22,227 downwards.
GCAGATCTTGGATGGATCAGGCCATGTAAAATTCTGCGTGGATGCCAGCAAACCAGACATAGGGAGCTGGCTGAAGCACATTCAGTTTGCCCCTGCGGCCACGCAACATAACCTGACAGCGTACCAGCTAGATGATCAGGTACCTAGAGACACAACTCTTCACCTCAGCACTAGATGAATACGATCTTAAGAAATGAAAGACGAGAAGGAGAGAAAAACATGTGGTTGAATTGATTCTGAATTCCCAAATGGTGATGTGCCTTCTGTATCTTGCCGTCCAGCAGGATGAATCAAGCATTTTAACATCACTCAGCACCCGCTTTTTAATTTATTTTTTTTTCTTACACAACTCCACTGCCAGAAAGCTTTGCTGTATTTTCCAATAGCTGCCATTTCTGTGCTCTTTTGTGTTAAAAGGTGTTATTGTGATCTAAGTCAGATAGCATTTGGCCCACCTTGGCTTCACATACGCACACACACAGTTCTTTTCCCACGCTGCACTGCCGAGACTCCTTGTTATCTGTTCATGTTTTCCTTCTGTAATTGTGCGCTGGCTTCTGCCGTGCTAAGACCACAGGGCACGATCAGAGGCGGCCAGTCAACATGATAGTTCCACACACTTCCCAGTCACGCTTGCGATATAAACTCTTAGATATGCCAGGAATGTCACAGTCCTTTTGCTGCTCACCTGGCTGTAGAGAGGTGCGTGCTGCACACATGGGGGCCCGTTCATCTCAGTAATCCCTCAGCCGGGGGCTCCTCCTACACAGAAGCACGCAGACAGGCCGGAAGACGAGACCCTAAACTTTGTTTGACGTGCGTGTGGTGCATACCATCACTTGACCCGGATAAAAATAGCATAATCTAGCATGTGTAGTTGTCGCCACTTCTCACTGGTGGTCCATCTAGATTACCTGACGGGAGCTGTCCATTAGGGTTTCAGCACATCTATAAAAAAAAAAAAAAAATTATGATTGACATTAGAGTAGCTGCAAATGTAAGGGAGAATCATTTCGGAATTGGTTTGGTTTTACCATGAAGTAAATTGAAGATCTTTAGATAAACAACTTAGATCCTATCAGTAACAAGTCTTCTACCTTTCTCTCACGCCTCACAGTTCCTCTCATCCCTCTTGCACATCTCTGGAAAGAGGAAAGTGAACATATAGCTAAAGAACCCCAGAGAGCATGAAAAAAAGAGAAGAAACCTTTTAGACGTAGTTATCTCCTCTCCTGTGATAGATACAGAGAGACAAACAAGCAGGGAGAGCTTCAGCAAGCTGCCCCCCTGCACGAGGTGTGACTCGCTGTCAACACTCTGGTTCTGCTTGGGTGGCTCTGTAAGGCTCCGACAGGTCACGGACATGGCTATGATGAGGTGATTGTTAAGTATTACACACTGTCACAACACGGCACAATGTGCAGTCTTTAAGCCTTCCGGCCAACATCGGTGTTTTTGAAAACACACTGTTGCTTCTCACAATGCCTGTCTGTATGTTTAAAATGAATAGACTAAATGGGGTGGTCCTGTAAAGGCACTGTCAGTTTTTAGCACTGTGCGTGTGTGTGTGCTCTTCAGCTCATGAGGGCTTTTTGTGCCCATATGTGTGCACAGATGTTTATGTGCGTTGACTTGCTGTGAGTGAGTCAAGTGCTTCATTTTGTCTCTAAAGTGTGTGCACACACCTGTAAGTGCCTGAGCCTACGTTTCTACATGCATGCATGTAATAACATGAGACTGTGTGTGTGTGTGCATCGGCTGCAGGGCTATGAATTGTTCACTGCGGTTCAGATGACTCCCCATGCTCCTCATTCGGAGCTGGAAACATTAAAACACACGGTACCTGATTCCAGCAGGTCTCTCCCGCCACAGAGAAGTGCTGAGTCCAAACCCAGCCTGAAACCACATATTATGCTTTCGCCACATATAACGGGTCCCGTCACCAGTTTTCCACAGAAGAGCCTGACCGAGTTGCTCAGGGCTTACATGTTTCTTGTTTGGGTAAATCTTAACAGAGAAACTAGTAAAAAAAAAAAATCTTTTGCCATTAGACAGAAATGATTTAACCACCTGACGTGTTTTCAGACTCGGTCCTAGAATGACAGCAGTTTCCAGGTGTGTTGGCCATTATTTGGCCCTGGGTCTTTTCAAGCGCCAGTTTATCTCTGCCAGTGTGAAAATCAACCTGATCTCAATCCTCTTATTTCTGACCCAGTTTATCATAAAACGTTATGATCAGTCTCAGGAGAACAGCAGAGTGAGAGATGAATGAATGAGTGAGACAATGCCTGTGTTTCTAACTGGAGGAAATTTTTCAAGATCCCATTTCCCGTTCTATTCTCTTACTCTTCACATTCATTTTTTCTCCTCAACTTCGCCGCATATTCTGGAATTCTCCGTAGTGAAAGAATCTGCGTGAAAAATGCATTTTTAAATACATTGGCAAATAACGATAGCATACACGAGGATTGCACTCATTATATTTCTTGACTCGTCAAACAACAAGATTCTCTCATCATAAAAGGGAAGAAAAACATTATGTCACTGTATACCCAGCTGTTTAAAATTAATGGGACCAAAAAAAAAAAAAACGACAGATACTGTTTGTTTTTTCTTTCCTCAGAGATTTAGCTGTAGATTCCATATTTGACCAAATTTCCAACAAGGACGGCCTTTCATTTTCACGGCTTTTCTGTTTTATTGCTTGAAACGTGTGACACTTGTGAGTGGAAAGCAACAGGAAAGACTGCAGAGGAAGGACATGGCAGGTGTAGCAGCTTGTGAGTCACACTGAAACCTGTAATTACTTCAGTGTGCTACAACTCCTAATAATAACCAGCCCTGTGGAAGACATCAGAATATTTATCCACCTAATTTTTCATTAAATCCTGCAGCCTTTGACACGGGCAACCTGTTTGAATTGAATTTGAACTTGTAAAGCATCAATTTTTTTTCTACACTCAAACTTTCCTCTTGCAGTAAACAACACAGAATGAGCAACTGGTTCACAGATCCCTCCACACTCGACACATTTTGTTGTCGAGATAATTAGGGCAATTAGTGCTTCAAAACCCTCCGACGCACAGTTAAATAGAAAATTGATTAAAAATGTAATTAGCGTCTCCAACAAGGCCCCAAAGAGGTCTTCATAAGATAGTACAGAGGGTGAGAGATAGTAAGAGTGCTAATCTCTTTCAGTCTATTGATTCTCACTCAGTATTGAGTGCACTGAAGTGGCTCAGGGGCATATTAGCAAAATACGGATGGCTGTTCACTGTGTGAGGAACTCATAGATAACAGCTCGAAGCTTATTTAGGTATAGAGAATTCACATGAATGAATTTAGTTTAAAATGGTTCAACACACGTTCCTAGTGCATCTACAGGGATTAAAAACCTGAAAAAGTCATTGAACAGATGAAAGTTTTTTTTTCTTTCTTTCTTTTTTTTTTTTGCTGAGGCCAAGCTCCCACAGCTGGCTCAGTCTTACATGAAGAGAGTCATGCTGGCTTCCTTACACATTCATCCAATTACCTGGAACTAGTTGCACATTGTGTGCTTTTCCTCTTTATTGCTATCTAAGTCACATTTTGGTTTTGTTTAGAGGCCAAGCAGTGGTGAGTGCCAAATATACCGTACATGTAGCATGACCCTGATAGCTGCAGGGAGGTCGAGAAAAAAATTAATGTGTGTATGTAATACTACTGCTGAAAAATTGCAGGTTAATAACATGGTTATTAACCTTTTTTCCCTTTTTCTTGTAATTGTTTGATCGTAACTTTTCCTTGAAATTTGGCCCTTTTTTGGAATATTTGAGGTTTATTTCTTTTTCTGTTTCTATTACTTCAATATAGTCACTGTAAAGCTGATGTTGGGTTCTCTTTTTAGACGGTACGGTAGTTTAAGATTTGAGATGTCTGCGCAAAGACAAGCACCCAGCCACGGTTTATTGGGGGAACAGCGTTGGGAGTGAATGTCATACCTGTGGAATGAGCTCTGTGTGAGCAAGGAATTGGCCAGCAGGGTGTGCCCCAGGAAAATGTGACGGTGTTTACTCTGCTAATGACTAATGGTGTCAAGGTAACAAGTTGTCCGATTACAGCCCCTGATCCTCTTATGATTGTAACCTTTGACTGCGAGAACGTGTGTGAAAGGAAAAGAGAAGTAGCGACATGAAAAACAAACCTACATGGACAAAAAACTATTTCACACGAAAAAGAAAACTATTCAATCAGCTGGTTCTTACTAAAAAATCTCTGATCTCTGTGTGGAAATGGTTCACATCTTGTGCAGTTATGTCACAAAAAACAAGCCTTTGATGCTGAAGCTGTTGGTTTTCACATTGGCTGTCAGACTCACTTCAAGCCACTGATATAATCCTTGCAATCGATTTGTGTGGGTGTGTTTGTTTAGATGTCCATAAGATGCTAAATATAACCTGAAAAAAATCCTAGGTTGGGTTTGTTTGAGCACATGCGTGTTTTCACTGTTTATCTGAGGAATCCTTGAGGGTAAAAGTGTCGCTGTTGGTGGGAAGGTCCCATCTTATTCACTCTCTTTTGCTTACCTGTGTGTACTTAAACGGCACACTGTGCATCTTTCTGCGTAAAGGAGTGATTCATAAAAGAAAGAGGTAGGACGCAGAGCCAGAGGAGTATCTTGCTGATGGAAACTTAAGTATGGTGGATGTTTGCTATTGCTTTGAAACACTGATTTACTTGTGGTGTTCAACCATAAACTTGTGCACTTTTTTTCTGTGAACTAAGTGTTTTCTACATCCGTTAACTTTAACGATCCGAGGCCTCGCTGCACACTCTGACAGCTTTCCAAACAGCCTCCCTCCTCGGCCTGGGTATCAGTCTCTCCGAGCGGAATCTCTGCAGAACAACATGTCTGTTTGAGCTGCCGTCTGATTGTTCCTAAATCACAATATTTTTGTGACCTTGCAGAGGTGATGGCCTCTGAGTACCTCTGTGTGTTTGTATGAGTCCGTAGAAACTCTGATGGACACCCCATGTAATCATTCTTCTGTACTTATGGTATAGAAACAGGCTTACGTTAAAAAAAAAAAAGTCAAGGATCAAGGAATTTCAAAGTTCAGTTCCCTTAATTCTTTTGTTGAAACAATAAGGGATCAGCTCTGTCGCTCACCAGGACTGTATTTGTCTTTGACAAACCCTGTAAAGAAGCTTGCCAACTTTTCTCGGTGGACCTTCCGCAGAAACAGATGAAAACGTTCTTCAAATGCTCCAAAAATGTATTGAAATGAATAATGAAATAAGATAAGACAGAAATATTCCTGGATTAAATTCGGTGATTAATATGTAATGACACGGTTTAGGCCTGCTGTGGGACCAAAACACGTCACGCCTGTTACCCCACAACAGATTTTCTTGGCGGCTTACATCTTTCTACTGTCGGAATTAAAGTCATGCTTTCATGCCACACAAAACATCACCTACTAGGCATCAATCATTCCCATAATTAATGGCATGCACGAGCTAAGTCACACTCACTGAAACCCCCTTTACCTTGGTGACTCAGTCTTCAGAGGCCAGAAGTAAGAACAATGACACAAACGATTAGAAAACAGTGTACAAATGACATCATGATCTTTCTTTTGGTTAAGATACTTATCATAAGCCTTCGTGGAGCCTCTATGGCTCTCGTGATATAATATTCTCTCATTAACTGTCGGTCTGTGACCCATGACTTCCCAGAAGCATCCCGCTCCATACCACGCCCCTCTCTTGCACTTCTAATAAATTCCTCCATCGTTATTGTCATGTTGACACAGCAAAGGAAGTTGATATGTAAAATGTCCAAAGCATTCCCAGAATAACCCCATGTGCGATTGTTTTGCAGAGAAAGGCTATTGTGTGTCCATGGGAACCTTCACAGTCAGAGGGTCTCTCAGCTGATTCTTTAATGTCACTGCCCCCTCTCCAAATAATATTTGAAATATATGCATATTGTCTGGGGTTGTGCTATATCTCAATTAATTAGGGCTGCATTCCACATACAAGATCTACTTTTTACAAGTTTCCTCTCATGTGGAAATCATATTGTCATCCCGATAAATAAGAACATGCAAGATGTAATTGCGTGTAGCAGATTTTCCTAATATTGTGCCCTTAATTGCAGGAAAACTGGGGGAGTTGTGAATTAAAGTGAGCACATCAAGGTGGTTTAGTCTTTTGCTAAAAGTTATTTTCATTTCTGAAAAGCTTTTCTTTTTTTTAGTCCTTGTTTTGCTTGCTGTCAAGTTAGCGAGTTTGCTCTGCACACATTCATATAGCACTTCTTGCAGACTGTAATCTTTGCGTGTAGTTATGAGGCAGTGTATTTATTCTGCAGGATGCTTGTTTGTGCGTCACTCAAGCACATGAAGATGGATGCTGTATATGATGATTAATTACAAGTTAATGAGTGTGTGTATTTTCATGTATAAGTCCGCCTTCAGTTGTGGCTTTGGTGGTATGACAATCATGTACACAAGTGAGGTGATTTGAGTGTTTATGTGTGTATTTTCACAATACTCAAAGCTGCCCTCGAGGACATTCCTTAATGGAGAAATTTGGTATCAAGGCCCACATTTTTGGGTTGTGCGAACAAGAATACAAAAAAAAAAATCAAATACAGTCAAAACAAAAATATCAGCAACATCTTTACGGGGGAAACAGAAATGATTAATCTAAGAATAAAAGATCATTTGTTTTTCTGTGCCGGCTTTTTGTGACCTCTGTAAGTGTAAATGCACATTTAGATTTGTTAAAAAACATTGTGTGTTTTTTTGCAGATCTTTTACAAAGTCACCAGAGAGATTTTTCCTGGCGAGGAGCTGCTGCTTTTCATGAAGGCTGAAGAATATTCATGTGACACCATGGCTCCTGATATTCATGGTCTGCACCGAACACACGCCTGTTAAAGAAATAGCAGCCTTCCCAGCTCACTCAGACACAGAGGATACTCATTTTTCTCTCCCTCCCACTTTGCAGAGGAGAGGCAGTACCGTTGTGAGGATTGCGACCAGCACTTTGAGTCCCGCAACCAGCTTCTGGACCACCAGAAACAGCCGTGTGGGATGCCCCCCTCTTCCTTCCTTAACCCAGGTTTGACTTGTACTCCTAAATAGATGTGCTTGTCCGAAGGCACAGTAAATACTGGGTAGTGAAGAGTGACAAGAAGGATGAGTGGCGGAGGAGTGTGAAACTGAGAAAATGGAGTGATGAACGGTGGGAGCACGTGTTTATAAACTCGTCCTTACGCAAGTTGAGAGTAAAGATGATATAATATCTTTTGTCCTTTCTGTATACAGGAGGGAACAGTGACCTGAAGGCTCAAGAACCTCAAGACCTGCGGCCCATCCACATGTCTCACGACCTGCATGAGTGTAAGGAGTGTGACCAAGTCTTCCCTGATGTCCAGAGGTAATAGCAGAGCAGACACATCTAATAACGCTGATTCATTTTTGAGGTTTTTCCATCTTTTCATCGATGCATGAAGGGATTTGGCCACGACTAACGGCTACGAGATATAAAACCAATCTGTGGCCGAGCTGATAAGTTTCTCCACTGTGCTTCCTGCAGCCTGGAGGCCCACACCCTGTCCCACTCTGAGGAGAGGGAATATAAGTGTGATCAGTGTCCCAAGGCCTTCAACTGGAAATCAAACTTGATCCGACATCAGATGTCGCATGACAGTGGCAAACACTATGAATGTGAAAACTGCTCAAAGGTAAAGTGATGCCTTTTGAAGGAATTCTTTTATAAATCACTTTTGTTGTTGTTGTTTTTCATTCCACTTGTCCACATGCTTGTTTGTTTTAGAGATGTGTAGAAGCAGATAGTAACATCGCTCTGTGTGTCTGTGTGGTTCCTTCCCCCAGCAGGTGTTCACAGACCCCAGTAACCTACAGAGGCACATTCGCTCGCAGCACGTCGGGGCACGTGCCCATGCCTGCTCCGACTGCGGTAAGACGTTTGCAACGTCTTCAGGCCTCAAGCAGCATAAGCACATCCACAGCAGTGTCAAACCCTTCATGTGTAAGTCACTAAGACCCTACCTATGTAAGTCTCCTCAGTACATTATAATAATAACTACATGCTTTGACTTACATGTATTACAAAACGTAATCCTTTTTCAGATATATAGCTTAGCTTTAGCTCTTTGTCATGATCTACAGGAATTACACTAGTATTATATTTATGTTGTGTTTATGTGTTTGGAGTTTTTTCTGCATCAACCCCCTCACCCACTGCCAGGATGGTAACACCAGTTGCCCGTCACTTTGACCCAGTGAGGTCTTCTGTAGACGCTACAGCTAACAGCCCTTTCATTCTCACTCCGTGCGTTGTCACTTAATCTCATACGTTTTGTCAATAAACTCCAACTCCAACAAGACCCAAACATATTTTGACCTTTCACACTTTCATCTCCTTACCCTAAAGCGTTATGATCTTTACCCTTTAACCCTTCTCTCTTTCTCCTTTTTTTCCCCCTTCTACACACATGCGAGCTCACACAGATCTGGCCATGCATTAAATACACACTGTCTTTCTCTTTTCCCAGCAAACACACACACACACGCCTATTTATGTATAGGCAGGAATGACTGCATCTCCACAGAAGACCTCATAATCCCCACTCTCTCCTCTCTGCCATTCCTCACAAATAGCAACCACATGTACGGCCCTGTGAATAGTCCATTTGCTGTAATCAGCAGAAAATATGCAGGTTTAAAAACAACTAATGGCTGTGTTAAAAAGAAGAAGGAGAGGCAAAGCAACCTAAAAACATGATGACTGCCTGTGCAAAATCTTGTGTGTATGTGTGTGTGTGAAGGATTTGTTTGAGTAACTTCTCTTGGAGGACATGTTTGGGTTTTGAACAGATGCATGATAAGTGCGTGAGATTCTTTTTGTTTGTCAGTGCACGCAGTGTGTCGAGGATTTGTGTGTGTTTTAACACTTGTCTGTAAGAAGAAAGCACCCAACTCGCCATTATTGGTCCACCATTCTTTTTCGCAGGGATGTGTTTATAAGATTTTGTTTCAGTTTATTAGGAGCTCAGGAATACATGCGTGTTGTAGATCAGCTCCCTCATCCAGTGTGTAATGCCTGTGTGTTGGTCTGTAAATGTCAAAATCACATGATTTATTGTAAAGGGATTTTTTCTGGTAGTTTGTACAGGCCCTGTGGCCATACTTGTAAAAATACACACACAAAGAAAGATCAATACAAGCTGCTACGATCTCTGACTTTTGAAAGGGACGCACAGAACTTCCTGCCTCACTGAAACTTTTGCTATATAAATAAAAAAAAATCTATTTTTACTTGCATGTACATTCCATAATGTATTCACCTGTGTGGTGAGGTAAATGCACAGCAAAGAAGAAAGAAGCACATCAGAGGAATCATACTCCTCCAGATGTTTTTATAATCTGTTTTCTACTGCTGCTTTGTTTACCCATTAAGTTGAAGTTCTTTATAACATTACATCCACTCTTGGCTCGAGTTTTCCTAATTTAGAGTTTCTCGGGCCTGTTTATTCTAATCCGTTTCCCAAATATGTTTTCTTGCTCTTCCTCTCTGTCTCCCTGAATTGCCTCATGTGCACCTTGTGCCTGGAAGGCATCCAGAGTATGCAAAACTTAATCACAGCTTGAGCCCAACCACGGCCTGACCCTTAGTTTTTGAACTTCTAACAACAATGTGAGCAAAATTAATCATCATTAGATGTCTCTTATTGCACTCTTTATTCGAATGATCAAAGTCTTATTGGAACATAAGCTTTAAAAAACAAAAACCCCAGTAGTGAAAGAAGGGATAACTATGAGGAACATCTGCCTCATTTGCGACTTTTAACAGATTTAAAAGAGAAAGAAAATGAATGAAAAGATAAAACATATTAAACTTGGCTTCTAATACTCGTCCGAAATCATTCACCTGTTGTAAATAAGGTTGACAGATTAATAATGACAACAGATAACATCAAACAGTGAGGTTTTGTTTAGAGATCGGGTGTTGTCACTGTACGTCTCTCTGGGCCAGACAGAGTCACAGGGCGGCACACAGGGACTGGCTGTGGGAAGGTCACTTAGCGCAGGACGACATGGCCTCAGCTTTGGGGACAAGGTGAGGGGGCTGCAGGGTCAACTAAAGAGGCCCGGAGGGGGAAGAGGGAAGAGAGGCAGCAGAGGACGTGAGACCTGTCCATGGGAACTGAAATGCAGGATAGGATTCATTCAACTCCACTTCCTTCACAAACTTAAAATAGAGCCATTGTACTGCATGCGGCTGAGAATGTGTGTGTGCGTGTATCTCTATGTCTGCATGCCTGTTTGTTTGTGTGTTAGACTCTGTGTGTTTTTAGATTTCTTTGTGCAGTGTGAATATTTTGTGACTGTGCTTGAATGTCCCTATGTGTGTCTGTGTGTGATTGTTTATGGACTCCTTGGGAGCGTCCCTGGGAGGACAATGGTGCTGGAGATGCCTGGGAATCTGGTTTGATGTACAGGTGATGAGTGGCAGCAAGTGACTCATACCATCAACCAAATAGATTCCTTGACAATGCCAGGATCTGGACACACCTCTCCGTTTTCATTTTGCTGGAAAACTATTGTCAGTGTATTGATAGGAACATGAGCCTTATTCCTCCTGCTTTACATCCTCTTCCCTTGCTTCAGTCAGAATGAAGCATGTTAACTAGAGATATCTTGTGATGTCATTTTTCTCTGTAATTGTTTTTGGGTGGGTCAGTGTGTCTGGGATACTGATTCGGACTACATCTGTCTCCTGTCCCTGCAGGTGAGGTATGCCACAAGTCCTACACCCAGTTCTCTAACCTTTGCCGTCACAAACGTATGCACGCTGACTGCCGCACGCAGATTAAGTGCAAGGACTGTGGGCAAATGTTCAGCACCACCTCGTCCCTCAACAAGCATCGGCGCTTTTGTGAAGGAAAGAATCATTTCACAGCAGGGGGATTATTTGCCCAGGGTATGCCACTCCCTGGCACCCCTGGCTTGGACAAATCAGCTCTTGCAATGGGTCATAGCAGCGCTGGACTGGCTGATTATTTTGGGGCCAGTCGCCACCATAGTGGGCTTACCTTTCCTGCCGCCCCAGCATTTCCTTTCAGCTTCCCTGGTCTGTTTCCCTCTGGACTCTATCACCGACCACCCCTCATTTCTGCCACTGCCTCTCCTGTCAGACAGCCGGCTCATGCACCTGTTGCGGGGCCTGGAGGGGAGTTGAGCAAGAGTCCGCTACTGCCTCCAAGCCCTGGTGCTCTGGAGTCTCGAGAGCTGCTCAAAGCTCTCCGTAAAGATGGCAGTTCACCCAGAAATGATATAGCCGATTCAGAACTCCACAACCAAGGCTCATCCTCTACCAAGCAGCAAAACAAACAGAGTGACCAGTCTGAAAGCAGTGACTTAGATGATGTCAGCACCCCCAGTGGAAGTGATCTGGAGAGCACATCAGGCTCTGAGCTTGAAAGTGACATGGACAGTGAAAGGGAGAGGGGCGCTGCTCGAGAAAATGGCAAAGGTCCTAAGAGGAAGGTCAGTGAGGGAGGCTCCCAAAGCCCCGGCTTGATGGGCAGCAGTGCTGCTAAAGACTTTCCAGGCCCTTCCCTCATCCCATCCTCACTGGATGAGCACACAGCTGTAACAGGGGCTGTGAATGACTCTATTAAGGCCATTGCCTCTATTGCTGAGAAGTATTTTGGCTCAACTGGGCTAGCTGGCTTACAGGACAAGAAGGTTGGGTCTCTGCCCTACCCCTCTATGTTCCCTCTGCCTTTCTTCCCAGCATTTTCTCCACCAGTTTACCCCTTCCCAGACAGGGACCTCAGACCTGCAGGCCTGAAAGGTGAGCCGCAGTCACCAGGTGAAGACTGCAAGAAAGCCCAAGGCAAGTCTTCTTCAGAGTCACCGTTTGACCTCACTACCAAGAGAAAGGATGAAAAGTTAGCCCCATTCGCTCCCAACAAACCAGAGGTCTCACATCCTGTGGGTCAGGATCAACCGCTAGATCTGAGCCTGGGGTCGAGGGGCCGTGGACGTAACCCCAAAGAAAAAGAGAGCAAGAAGAACCTGGGTTATGAAGAGGAGAAGGGAGTGGTGGAAATTCCAAAGGCAGATACCTCCTTACAACATGCCAGACCCACCCCATTCTTCATGGACCCCATTTACAGGTATTGTTATTACCAGTGTCACATTTAGTCTTAACTTAAATTACCAGAAACATTTATGCACATGAATTGTATGGGAACAATTCAAGTTGACTGTGCTGTTTGACATAACTAAACCTCTTTTCACACAAATGCAACACAAATGCATTAAGTACTATGCTTGAAAGAAGTACTTCAAAGTTACACTTGTGTCAACTGTAATTTCTTTTATAAAACTGAACAGAAGTGTTTCAATATTATCTGCTGTGCATGTGTTAAGAGCTGATAGAAATCTACTATTAGCAGGGTTGAGAAGAGGAGAATGAGCGATCCGTTTGAGGCGCTGAAAGACAAGTACATGCGGCCTGCTCCGGGCTTCCTCTTCCATCCACAGGTAAGTTTTGACCATGTCATTTATGAGAATTGGGGCAGCTTTTGTTATTTAATGTAACCTTGATGTTAGTGGATGCTTTTGATGACCCCATTTGTTCAGACAGGAGCAGTTCTTGATCTTTTTCATTTGATTTCATGATGACACTCTGGCATTGTCACTGTTAGCTCCCAATGTTAACAGATGTGACAGCAGAATGGCATTGAAGCGGTCAGTGAATATTATGATTCGTTCTATGAAGAGCTCTTTTTCAGAATGGGTGTCCAATTCCGGTTAAAATGGATTAGTAAAGATTAGTATGCAGGCTCTGACTTATACAAGCTACTACCTGTTAAGGCCATTGTTTGCTATCTGAAACAGATGTGGCAGAAAGAAAGGGCACATTGTGACATGTCTTCCCATAACGTGTCTTTGATTACAGTATAAAAAATGATATGCTCTTAAAGCAATGATTTCTGCCCCTGGGTTTTCTGTGCCAGTGTTTCCAGTGCAAGGCTCTGAAGAACACTTGTGCGTGTGCATATGCACAACGGTCTTTGTATGAGTGTGTGTGTGTGTCCGTGTGTATGTGTCCATGACACGTTGCTTTGACGTTCATTTGTTCAATCTTCCCCTGCGGGTGAGAACGGTCCGTCGGAAAGTGAAAACACCACTTTCTCAGGCATATGATTTCTCCCCCCCCTTCTTTTCAGGCCGTTTCAGGTCTGGTTTTTACAGGCTGTTTCATTTGTCTGATTTATGTCCCCTGTCCAGACCGTTGCATGGGCCCAGCCTGCAGCAGCCACATGGCCATCCCACACGCCTTAATGAGGTGTCCTATCAGTAGAAACACTAACAGAGTGCTTAGGCCATCTTTATGACTTTATGATGTCTGGACACACAAATCATTCCCACAAATAACAGACCAGCATAAGTCCAAGCCAGACCACGCAAGAGGCCCTTCTGTATACTTTGAGGGGGTTTGTTTTTGGTCACCTGACTCACTCTTGAGCAATATAAAGAAAGAGAGGTTGCAAAGCTAAGGCGACTGGAACTTCTTTTCAAAACTTTTAGTGATTCAGCTTTTTATTTCCTGGCAGGAAATTTTACTGCTGGGCAATACTGGTTTAGATTTCATACTGGAATTGTATTTGCGGCCTCCTATAATGAGTTTATTGAACACCAGGAAGTGTTGGAAACTATTAGACCCCTCCTATAATTATATTGCCGTAACTCGGCAGATAGGCACCTCATTGCTCATTTAAAGTTAACTGCACCAAGACCCATCATTTCCCCCTTTGTACCCAGATGTGTTGATTCATGCACCACTTCTTGGTTTTGACTGCTTTCTCTTTTTCCCTTTCTTCAACCCCTCAGTTTCGTTTGCCAGATCAGAGAACTTGGGTAAGTTTCTCTTTAACCTACAGCTCTGTACCTCTACCAAAGAGACCCCATCGCATAATTAATGCACGGGCTGCATAACAGTTTGCAGATTACCTCACTCAGTATTCGCATGGCTTTAGCTTGTCACCAACTAGCAATGACGGGGCTGGTTTCAGGATCACATTCTTACATGACATTTCATTTTCATATTTTGTACTATACCGGACATCATGTCACATTACTTGTATTGACTGGCTTTTCTTATTTGTTTATATCTTTACATTTATCCTATTTAACATGAAAGGGTTTAAGTGGCAATTTCCAGTTGAGCTACACCCTCGCCTCATAACAGCTCTGAATATATGTTTGCTTATTTGGCGAATGAAGTAGGGCTTTTTGAAATGGGCACTGGGTGAGTTGGAGGGGAGTGGAAGGTGGCGTTTATTGGTGTGTGTGTGTGGGGGGGGGGGCACAGGAGGACGGGCTGCTTTACATCAGAGAAAGGGTAACAGTCTCTTTGGGACTCTGGCAGGGGGAGCGGGAGGGTTAGGCCCTCCCCTCCAAACATCTGGTTCCCGATAAAGATCAACAATTGAGAATGCATCTCGCTAATTAAGGCCCTAACAGCATCACTGACATCAGAAGATAGCCAATCAAGTGCTGGTCCCAGAGCGACGCTACAGCAACAACCACGTTTACAGATGCATACACACTGCCCGAAGGGTAGGACAGGGGGTTTCAGGAGGTATGTGTGTGTGTTTAAATGCACATGTGTGGGAGTGAATCAGGGGCGAGAATGCGGTCTATAAAATCATGAAAAAAAATCACTTTTAAGATTAGAATGGGGCGGCATTTATTTTCTAGTACTTTAAGTCTTACACTTCACACATCACTTTGTCAAACAGTGGCCTAATGAACCTGACTCACCATCCATAAAACAGTTAAAGGGATGATGTTTTTTTTAAATGTGATCTCTGGCAGAATGATGTTTATTCCTCTATTGGAGGAGATGTGTGAATCATTAACTGCATGACTGCAAACCAAGTCTTTGACTCATAAAGAAAAAAAAATCTGTCATTTTCAGTTGCCTTTGTAAAATTTAGCAAACAAAATAATGCCTGCTAATTGGACTACTCAGTCATTACTTTATTTACTTCACATTTACATTTAATTCATATCACACTCACAGTTAAAATACTTCAAGAGGAAATCATGTTCTACGATTCTAATAAGAACCTAATATACTAAGACGGTTTCTCTATTCCACTACATATATTTAAGGTTAAACTCTTTATAGGAGGATAAGCAGGCAGAGCTCTGATCAGACTTCTCCAGTAGATGGAGCCAAGATTGAGTAGTGTTCAGTTTTAAAAATGTCTTATCGAACAGGCTCGATACTGTTGACAGGTTTAGGGCCGCTAATGTTCCCTAGAGTTATGGATTCTCATTGAGCAAGGCAGACAAACTGTGCATTCGCTCTAGTGTCTCAAAAGAGACCAATGAAATACAAAGTGCACATTCAAAAGAAATATGATAGCATTTCACCTCTCTCTTCATCACAACCCCCTTGTCTATCTTTCTTTTTCTCACTCCCTTCTTTCCCTCGCTCCCTCCGTGTTGCGCTTTGATTCATGATGTGTAGCGCTGGCATATTCATAATCAAACAGATCTGACACTCCACATCCTCCCTCAGTGGGAACGTCGACGGCTGCGGCAGGAACTTTACACTCGGCCGTCACTCCTAATCAGCCGCTCCCAACACTGGACTCCACCACCATCCATCAGCCATCCGTCCCACTCTCTCCAGACCCTCATTGCTCATTCTTTCTTTCTGTCTTGTTCGCATGCTCCTTTCTCTGTCTTTCTTTCTTTTTCCTTTCCTTTCCTCTCCCCCCCCCCCCTTTTTGCCTCCCTCCCTGTCATCTAGTCCTTCATCGTACTCTTCTCCAATTCTCCTGCTCTGTTTCTTTTCCCCCGGTCCGCTCGATCTTGGCGTGAAGCCTGAGAGTGACAGGGGGGTGAAAGCAGGAGATGGAATGTCAGAGTCGGAGCAGGGCTCTGGTGGAGGACCCGAATCACCATTGATTTGTTGCCTTATTGAAATAAGAAGAAGAAGCAGGCTGAAAATTCAATACACGCAAAATAATGCAAATTTGTGTGGCCCCTTTAAAAAAAGAAAGAGAAAAAAAAACTCCTGTGTGTGTGTGTGTGTGTGTGTATTTGAGATGGTCTGTAAGGCCCTGCGGCCTACCGAGACCCCCCTCCTTCTCCTCCTCCCTCTAGTTCTCCCTTCACTCCCCTTCCAGACCCCGCTCCTCCCCCATCCCGCCCCTCTCAGCACAGCGATATCATTATTACCCGTGTCTGGCCCTTGATCAGTAATGTCAACATCTTTCATATTGACGAATGTGCTGTCTGCCCGCATTGTGCACAGAATGGTTTACAGCCCAGCAGTGGACATGAATCACTCCACTGCCACACACATGTACAAACACACACACAGGCACACGGACACGTATCTGACAACACACAGATACACACTGAGTTTGTATAATCATGCTCACATAAAGCACACAGCTGCAAACACACACACACGCCATGGACACACGTGCACTCCTGCACATAAAAATGCATTACAAATACATTCTTCTCTCTTACACACATACATATATTTTCCCTCTTACACACACTGAAGGCAGTTAATCAACTTCGACCACCAGGTTGCTCGTAGTATCTTGTTCATACACACACACACACACAAATGCACATATCTCCTCAGAGAGTATCTGATGAAAGTAAATGTTCAGTTTCATTAGTAGATTGGCTGCAGTCTTTAATCCTATATGCGTGCATTCGTCTATTTCTGTGTGCGTGTGTGTGTGTATTTATTGCATACTGTATGAGGATTTGCTAGAGAATAAAATCTGGTTGAATTTGATACTCAGAGTTGCACAATTGCTTTTCACTGACGGTGCATGGGAGATGACCAATCTTTTTTGTGTGTTATGATTATGTTTCAGAATGTATCACATGCACACATCATACACCCTGTTTACTGCATGAATCACTGATGAGTCTCAGGAAAAAGTAATTATTTTAACCTTGTAAGATAGAGGATGCATGAATGAAATGAAATACTTAAAAACGCTATAATTATATTGAAATTTTGGCATTGTAAATCACAAACATTTCACAGTTAAATCGATTACTACTTGGAATTTAAAGTCCAATGAAGCTAATATAAGACATATTTTATTTTTTGTTTTCATGCATATTCCGAATTAACTTTAATATTTCACATTGCAAAAAAGTTCAATTATTTAAAGTATCATAAAGTGTAAAAAAGTATCATGAAATGAGACCAATGTAACCCCCTTCATCCATCCTTCCTGTGTCTTTTCTCCACAGATGACAGCTATCGAAAACATGGCGGAGAAGCTGGAGACGTTCGGCTCCCTGAAGCCAGAGTCCAGTGAGCTGCTGCGTTCTGTTCCCTCCATGTTTGACTTCAGAGCCCCACCTTCTGCACTTCCTGAGACGCTGCTGCGCAAGGGCAAGGAGCGCTACACATGCAGGTACTGCAGCAACCAGTTTTGGCACGTGCAGTTTAATGTGCAACTTCCATATGCGCTGAAAACGAACATTCCTCTCTGGCAAATAGTTTAAAGATTCAGTAGTTTAGGAAATTCAGTCCACTTTGGAACACTAAGGTAAACCGATTAGTTATTTTTATTTTATTCTTTTTCCTATAGATATTGTGGAAAAATATTCCCTCGCTCTGCCAACCTGACTCGCCACCTCAGGACTCATACAGGAGAGCAACCATACAGGTGACACTATAAACGGAGTCTTTAATGGTTGCATGCGTTTATGTGCGTGTGTGTGTGTGTGTGCGTGTGTATGTACTGTATTTTGTGGATGTGCGGGCAGTTTTGGCTTGTTTTGCAAAACTGCTGTAAGATTGAAACTCTCCAACATAAACATATTGGCTGCATATAATGCACCTCAATCTCCTGCCAGCATCCCTTCATCTATCCTCCTCACTCACCTGACACTTCACTAAACTAATTCAGGCCACAATTGTCTAGTCCAGAGTCCGATTTGGCAAAAGAAGATTAACTCGCTGACTGAGTGTTGATTTCTCTCCTCGGAAAGCAAGCAAAAAGCAGCAAACACACTTTCACATGGCAAGTGAAGACAGACACAGCTCATTTGTTAACAGCATGTGGAAGTTTTCCCAGGGATTACTGGTCTATAGTTAGAGCAGAGTTTATGTGTGTTTTTTTATGCCATGAGCCTGGAATAATTATCCGACTGCTAAATAATTTGCCTGATGAAAAATGGTGTCTGTTTAATGGGTGAGAGGAGGGGTTTTTGGAGGCCGAGCAAAGAGGAAGGGAGGAAGTTTGGTGAAATTTTGGGGGGGAAGGGGGGGTAGGGGGGGTTGAGGAGCAAGGGCAGTCGTCCAAACGTGGCAGCTGCGGTCATTCCTCTAGCAGCCATGAGGTCAGCCTCCAAATGAACTACAAGCATTTTGCTTAAAAGAGGCTTCCTTGCCATTTAAAAAAAAAAAAGGTTATCTCAAGTTTTTTGTTTGTTTTTTTTTATCAACAGGACCCCTTGTTATAACGCTAATCATGGCTATTTAATTTTGCATTCGGGAAACTCTACCACACATCAACATAGCAGATTCTTTATATAGCCCGAGGAAGCAGTAACAATACATCAGCAGTTCAGCGCACATGCAGTAATTAATTGTGCACATTTACTACATTTGGATAATGAATATGCGCTTGCTGGCTTCTCGGCTTTGTAGTTACTAAGGTAGAGGAATGTTGGCCCAAACGTCGGAGGAGGCCTGTTGACCACAGGGGAGAGAGAGAAAGACAGATGCAGGCCCTGACTGCCCCAGCCTGATAGCCTGCTCTCTACACGCTGGCATGCCATTAAAGATCACCGCTGTTTATTGTAATTTTTTTGTAGAGATAACCAGGGGGGTTCCTGAGGGACAGCCAATCGAGCGAGCTAATTCCACCAGAAGAAAAAGATGTAATCTTCTTGTATAATTTTGCATGAAGAAACTTGGCAAGAGCCCCTAATTTTGCAGGGCTTGAACCGAATCTATTGCGTGCTTATTTTGTGAGAGAAGAATGCAATTTTATTGTGCTGGCTGGAGATAAGAGGCAGAGCTGTTTCACCTTAAACAAGCTCCTCCATCATGTCTGGGACTGCAGGACTGCTGGGACTGTCTGTATGAGTGTGTGCATGTGTGTCCTGTATTATGTATCGCATTATGCTTCCAACAGAACAATCCTCAGGTTCAGACTTATTGTGTTGTATAGCTGTTTTTTAATCCTAGCAGTGTGTGCAGGGCTGTTATATGTCATGATAATTCACCAGTTTCAGTGAATGGCCTCTACTTCTGCTGCAGGTGCAAGTACTGTGACCGCTCCTTCAGCATCTCCTCCAACCTGCAGCGTCACATTCGGAACATTCACAACAAGGAGAAGCCCTTCAAGTGCCACCTGTGCGACCGCTGCTTTGGTCAGCAGACCAACCTGGACCGACACCTCAAGAAGCACGAGAACGGCAACCTGTCAGGTGAGCAACAAGTCAAGTAGATTGTCATGGGCAAAGTTTTTTCAGCTGTTTGAAGCACTTTTCCCTTTTCCCATATTTGAGCAGAGAAAATGAGGGCTGGTTTGCTGACTGGTGAGATTCATAAATCCCTCTGCGGAGTCATAAAACATAACTTACTCATGATTGGAGACAATCTTCGAGGCTGAGAAATTAGATCATATAAATCTGCCATCCACCTCTGCAAAGGCACTGATTTTTTATTTTTTTTTTGGATTGACTTGCTTTCATCAGCAGCACAACTCCCAGGGTTGATAGGTTGCGTCATTCTGAATGAATCAGCAGAACAAGCGGCGACACCTGGCCGAAAGCCGACGGCAGCGGGTCTGCGAGAAAGCCGCCGCTTAATCAGAGACGATGTGCAATCTATCAAATACAAAATCAATTATCAGCAAAGCTTTCCCTTGTTAGTTCCAGACAATATATTACCCAAGATACAAATAATTTTGGGGATGCAATGTTACTGATCAAGAATAATACTATATGTTACTTAATGATGGAGAGTCTTCAGTAAGAATCGCAACATGAATCGTGATGAAGAATTCAGTTAGTAACTTTAGAGTAAATCATGATATTCTAATGCAACATTTAAAATATGAAGCAAGTAAACACACTTTTCCCCTTCTGCAGGAACTGCGATGTCATCCCCACAGTCTGAACTGGACAGCAGCAGTGCCATATTGGATGACAAAGAGGACTCGTATTTTAACGAAATAAGAAATTTCATCAGCAGCACAGGCCAGAGCCAGACATCACCAGACCCCTCAGACGAAGGGTGAGCACAGTTCATGTTTGTCCTGTTTACATTTTTATTTATAGATTTTAATGATAACTATTACCATTAGATACAATCTTTTATCATCCATCTGAGCCTCTTTAATACTGTAAGTGTAGCTACACGTAGTTCTTGGTGGTTTGGCTTCAGTAAACCTAATGACCGGTCAAGTGTTATCAGGCCATTTAAGTGTTTTCAAACCACCCAGCCAGCCTCTATTAACAATCTCTTCATGAGCAGGCTCTGTAGTAGAGAGCAATCATCGGTGATGACATAATCACAGGGTTTTTTGGAAATTTTGAAGTGCTCTTTGTATCAGCTGCCTTTTGGCCACATGGAGGAAATGATATCTGTGTGCATGCATGTCGTCTGAGCATTATGCAAATAAATTCTTGTAGCTGCGATCAGGTCAGATAACAGCAGGGAGAGCTGTTCAGGTTCTCTTCGTTTGTTTTCACATGCCTCATGTTGGTGTGATCACAGGGCAGATTGGAAAGGCCAAAGAGAGATTTTGCAGATTGTGCAAAGGCCCTGTGAGAGCAGGACCGGGCGGTAGAGCCACGAGAAAGGAGCAGGAGGTTGGAAGGAAGGGGGAGGAAGGGGAGGGCAGCATTTAGTCCTCCACATCTGGAACCAACATGTCTACCTACAGGAAGAGGGTAGAGGGGGTGGGGTCAAAGGGTCAGCCTGTGTTTCCTTTCAAAGTGCAGCGCTCCTGACTGCTTCTGATAGATACTTTATCCTCAGCAAATTACCACGTTTGAAAGCGTAATTAGCGAATCTGTTTTCTTAATCACGGAGTTCACGTTCTCTCTTTTAGAGCTAGTTCCTCCTCGCAGTTGTGTAAGCTTGAAACGGCGCGATTACCGCCTTGTCGACTCCACATTCGAGTGGGAATTTCTCTTGAAAGTATATTATCGGCTGCTGAAAAAAAACATGCAAATCCTTTATGCTAACATAGAATTTGCAATAATTCCCTCTTCTCTACCAAAGCGCCTCGCCTTTAAATTCAGCACAGGTATCTTTTTTTTTCTGCATAATGAGGTGTTATTCTTGATGTGTTTTGTTTTCCTTCCATCCACTTCTCTCTATTCAGTTTTCAGTCTCAATCTCTGAATCCTTTGTGCAAGAAAAGGCATTTTTGCGAGCTGACGAAAGATGTCCCAGAGTGTAATTAGTGAATCAGTCTTAATGTGGTTCCAGATGATTTACCAAATGGTGGTTTCCTGTGGCGCTGAGACAGAAGGACAGATTAAGACACAGGCAGTTTGGATAGCTGGCCCTCGCTCCCTCCACAGGGATAGAGGAATGGGCCGGTTGGCAGCAATCTCATAACTCTCCCACCAAATGGGGCTGTCAGCTAAATATTTTGCCTATTAGATGAATACGAGATAGTAGGGAAAATAAACAAGGAGAGAGGCAGAGCACTCCATTTAAGTGCTGCAATGATCGGCCCAGTGCTGCTGTGCCCAAAGGGGCCCCAAAGCCTTGATGACAAACGAGATTCCTGCTCTGCTCAATTGCAGCTGGGATGTTCTCCTTCAAATCCACCACTTCATGTTTTGTTTATCCCATTCTTTGCATACCTTTTATATGGATTTGTTTGAAATACTTACAAGAAACAACTTGTACAGACAGGCAGTTACAGTTTACTGAATAGATATAATTGATCTGATTTCATTGATCTGATCTGAGGATATATAAATCTACATCTATATCTATATAGCAGCAGGATATATACATATGTCCTCCTCATAAAGATGAGAAACAGAGCAGCTACTCAGCCTTAGAGCATATCTGTCATTTTTTTGACATGTACAAGTGGAGGAAAGTGAGCTGAATGACAGAGATGGAGATGAGAATGATGGATCAACTGGCTCTTTTTGA
>JAVQJG010093544.1:0-20721 GCA_036024015.1 Craterocephalus amniculus | reverse complement strand
GGATAACAGACGCAGTTCCATGTTTGCGGCTTTGATAGATAAGCTTGGGCCGATTTTAGCGGAGCAAAGCCGTCTGCGCCTGTTTTAGTACACGCAAAGCGTTAATAAATCGAGGCCTTTGTATTTGGAAGCTGAGGAATCAAAGAAGAAATTAAAGTGACAATTAACAGCAAGTGATTACAAAGATAAAGTTTGATGAAGTCTGGGCATGTAATCTTGGTCAGTGTTTGGTTCTTGTCTTCTGATAAATCCTCCTTCAAATCTTCTGCAGATGAAATAAGCATGTCGAGGTGCAAACAAAACATCCCCCATATAAATCACTTTGAGATCAGATTGTATCTGTTACACTGGGATGAGTCCATTAAGATGTAACATTATCTGGTGTTCCTGCTCATTAGATTGTCACCATCACTGTGAAAGAATGTAGCATTAGTTATATGCTCATTGTCTTGAGAAGATATAAACATTCACAGAACATCACTTCTCAGTGATCACATCCAGCAGTTGCCATGAATTTGTGTGAGACAGCAGCAAAGTTTTTACCACAAAGTGATGCTAAAGGTCACAGAACCTGGATGTAGAATTTGACACATATAACATTATAAGGTTTTCAGTGTTTTCTTCCACTTTTCTTAAAATACTTTTAAATGGAAATATAATACAAGAGTGATGAGAAATGTTTACAATTGTTGTTTGGCCTTGTTAAATGTGTTTGCTAAGACTATACTTACACAACAGTTGCTGTGTAGGTGGAGACTATATGTTATAATGAATGCATACCTCATAGCAATAAAACTTTGAAAAGCTGTTCAGTGACAAATAAGAGCTCGCCCTTATGAGAATGTGTGTTGTTTGGGGGTGGAGGGTTAGAATGAAATCGGTAAAGTTGTTCTGGTAAACTTAACAGTTCAATATATTCAACTCTTAGGATTCAGAAAGCGAACGTATGGAAGAGAAGTGTTAATTAAAGAATGATATATTCTAATCATGTTTTCAACAAGTAACACAGCTGTGTTGTGCTCCTCTTAAACAGCAAAAATAAACATCATATAAGAGGGATTCAGCATTGTGTAGTCTATCATATTTATGTAAACAAATTCTAATAATTATGATTAAATCCATAACTGTACGACTGACCATGTGAGATCTGTGACCTACGTCAGCAGAAGGTTGCGGTCCACTGAGCCAATTACAGTTCCATGAAGTTGGAATTTTTTGCACTTTTTTTTGCAACCATTACGGATGAGTTCTGGAACTATCTACTGGGGCAAAAGTAGTTCACTGACAATAATTCACTAAGCCACATCCACTCGGCCAAACTGGGCACCAGCAAACAGCATGGGCTACCCAGTTTGTTGCATTCAGTTTTAATGTTAAGTATTGTTTAGGCCATATAAACTGCAATAATGATGTCCTTTGATGACAGCACATACCTTATTCTTGGATGGTAGCGGATTCCTTGCTCAGAACGTTGGTACCCACTGGCCTTCGGCAAGTCTCACATTCACGTCCCAGGCCATGCTTTCAGCCTTTCCTTTGCATGAGGCTGAAAAACTCTGTCTACCTGTGCTGAGAAGCACAAACTCTCAAAGTCATCTATTGCTCTTTTCACACCTATGGGACCACCTTTTGCCCAGATCTTCATGTCAAGGCTTAGAAGCTGGTGGCTAACACCCAGTTTGCTGACCTCAGGTCTTGCTGCTCGTACCAGTGTGATTTGCTCATCATCATTGGGCCTACAATGCAAAAAATGGGGGCTAAATGTGGCCACTGGTCTTGCCAGCCACCTTGAGTGATGGGTGGCACCGTGTGCCTTTTAAAAGTGGATGTGTTTGGCTGGCTGTCCTCTCTTCTCTTATGGTGGCTGTGGTTTGGCCTGGCCAAATCTTTTGTTTGGACTTGCCAACGGTAATCTGAAAGCTTTTTCCGTGCAGCGCAGCTGGCTATTGGATCTAAACCCGTTTCTTCCTTAATATTTTATGTTCCATTTCATTTAATTGAAGAAATAACAGCAATCTAAGATTGATCTGTTTCTGGTTCTTATTAGGAAAATATTTTTTTTTCTCATTTTTTAAAATAATTAAGACAACCAACAAACAGCTTAGTGTATTGAAGAAAATACTGTTAATCCAGCAGTGAGGAAATTTTAAAGAGTCAATTTAAAATGTTCATAAATCTTCCTTGTGTGTCTGTTTACTGCATGGAGCAACCGCTGAACCCACAAGTACGGCTTCCCAAACCTCCATCACCAGTTCCGCTCCTTGTCTGATTTATAGTCAGACGTTAATCAGGCACATGTAAACACACGGGTGGTGTATCTCTTTTACACCCTGCCCCTGTGCCCACACAGAACTTTCACAATCATAACCCTCAACTTTTTACAGCTCAGTTCTCTTAGCCAAACTCGCTCCTCAGCCAAATTTGCCACACATAGCCTGTTAGTTTCCAGCCCAGTCCTCTAGACATTTCTATTTTTTAGGGTGTGAGGGTGATGGTGTGTGCCACTATGTCTACCCTCTCCAGCTTTCAAACTAGATCCTTGATACTTCTGTGTAACATGTTTTATACCTAAATAAAACCAACATGCACCTATGTTTAAAGTGCTTTCATACTTTGAGCAATAACCTAATGTGACAGTGGAGAACTTGAATGGATTTATTGGTTTGGTGCAGTTCAGAAGCACTAGATAGAAGCATGTTCAGCTCTAAAAAGCATCTGCATAATATAACCCATACAGATAAAAATGCAAAACAAAAAAATGTGTTTTTGAATTTTATTGAAAGTTCTACTTAAGAATTTTACAGTATTGGTTGTTTTGCTTTGCTACAACCAGCTGCTGCATGGTGACAAAATGCCTCTTTTTGTTAAATTTGCTGCTGTCAGACCAAATATGACTCCTTTCCAATTTTAGTGAAACCATATTTGACCTCAGTCTGCCACATAAAAATCGAACTAACCGACGTGTTCCAAGTGGTTACTAACTATATAAACTGTTGGTCAGTTGTAGAGTACATATGGTAGGAAGCCACAAATTTGGGGCTAGCCTATGGGGGACCACAGCATGCAAACACTGTATTTCAAAGAATCATTCAGGGTGGTTTGAAATGAGGATGTGATGGTTAAAGCTTGTTGCATCTTAATCCTGTGAAATGTTAGATGGATTTCAAAATTTGAAAAATATAACGACTTTTACTGCAAACAATAATGATCATTGTTTTACTTTCCATGAGATTAATTGAGTTGTCATGAATACCATATCAGTAGAATCGTACTAAATGTGTAATATACAGACGTTGACATCTTTTCCAAGTGGGGGTTGAGAATGGGAAAAGTGATGACAAAAAATAAACAAAATAAGCAGCAATGTCTGCTGTTTTAAAAAGAACAGAATTAGCTAAAACTCATTCAAAGTGTCAAAATATTTGAAACGTCTGAGAAGAAAAGTCTACTCAGAAAAACTATAGCTTGTTGTTTATTAATTTGTCTATTATATATACTGATTTTTCTCCAATACAGAAACATAGGTAGGGTTAAAGCAATCCCAGAAATGCATGTCTTGGAACTTTAGTAAAAAAAAACGTTCCCACAATGAGAATTGCACATAAAACTCCAAACATGATCAATCCCGCTGCTCTCAAGCCTGCTATTTTCAATAAGATATACAAAATCAATAATTTTGAATAAAAATACTATCAAAGCTCCCTAACCTGCCTCACTTGCTAACCTAAAAATTTTCTATTTCTGAGTAAATAAGCTAAACACTGAAAAATCTTTTCAAAATTGAAAACAGCAATTTACAATTTTTGTTTGATTATTTTTCAAGACAGATGCTGCTCGTTAACTGGTTCTGTGCAAGTTAAATTAAGCTCACACACTCTCATTAGGATTCAAGCAATAGGCCTATATAAAAGTTTTCTCTGTGCAGTGCCACGTGTCCGAGGGAGGAAGGATTCTTTCTGATTTTTCATTCAGTATTGTTGTGATTTAAGGAAAGCAAAACAAACAGGAAAATAGGCAGAAGATGTGAGTGCTTTCCTGGAGCTATACTAGAGAGGCGGTTAATCATAATCCCTGAGCAGAAACTGAATTCACCACACCTATCAAAACCCATTTAGGATCAGAGGCCAGAGGTCCAACCATTTACTATCCATGAGCTCCCCTCCTTTTTTTCCTCCAATCCTTTTCTTTCAGGGTAAGAAAACAGATCAATGAAAGCCAAATACACATGGATAATCCTCGGCATCTCTCCAGAAAGGAAATTATTATATTTGAAGTTATGAAAGAGCTTCCTGAAGTGAAGGAAATGCACAAGATTTTTAGGCTTGCGTCTTGATCTAAGAAAAACACACTGGCAGAAACACCCCTCCACAGTCTTCGCTTCTTCTAAACTCAGCCTGTCCATGTGCATTGTGATTTACTGTACATTTCAAGGCAGGAAGCTTTTTTTCTTTTTTTTCAAACAGAAAAGCAAGAGTGGTTGAAAACTCAAGAAGGTCCCTCTGGCCAGAGACATGAAAGGAGGAAATTGCACTGATTTAAGCTCAGCTTCTTTTGGCATCTGTCCGCCTTCATTTTTCTTTCTTAAAGCGAGGCCATTTGTTCCACAGCCACTCATCTAGATACTGTCTAATAAAATGTTTCTCTTTGTCTTTCATTATATCCCCAGTAAGCTGATGAATGGAAGTGACAAGCAGCCAGAAACCAGGGCATACTGTATATACAGACTACTGGCCTGTACTCTAAAAATGATAAAGGGGTGTACATTGAAAATAAATGACTATGACCATGAAAAACCTGATTCCTTGAATGACAGTACTCACGTTTTTCTGAACAGAACAGACGAACCCCACTAGATATTTTAGTCACCTTCACTTGAAAAGATATCAGACATTTGTCAGAGTTGAAGATAGAAATATTCTCCTTTCCAACTACAACTTAAGGGGTTTACAATTTCTCTAAGTGGTCAAAAAATGTTCATAGAGCAGAGTAAAAATATAAAACTATTGATGAAATCAGAGCTACCATAGAGCTTTTGATGAATATGTTCATGTGGCTATAGGACTGATAGTGGATCATTTCCACTGCTGGTCGAAATTATATACAAATGTATTTTATACTTTTCTGCAGCTGTAGCATGTTAAATATAAATCATATGATGAGATGGGAGCTGTGACAAATCTTTGTTTAAAAGTGCAAATTTTTAGCTCCAAGTCTGTAGCTTTTATTTATAACTCATTTCCCTCCATGTCTTCACAGCTTTGGAATGCTCTGCACGTCAGCAGATCTGGGATTCCCTACTGCAGAAAAAAGTTTCAGTACGGGACGATTGATAGCCGCTTCCCTGCTGAGTTCACATGAGATCAGCATATTTCCCCAAAGGACTCCAGGCTAATTAGCTAATTTCCCCATAGTATAAACCATAGTGTTAAGTAGCAGCAAACCTTGAAATGTATCATAGGACTTGTTACACAACAATAGCTAGTTAATGTCTGATTTGTCCCTTCATGGCCAAAAAATGATGATGTACTGAAAATATTTGCTGCAAAAGATGAATTTAGTCTTTCAAATTATGATATGTATGCAGTAAACTTTCTGTTTTCCCCATCTTTTCTGGGTGTAACACAAGTCTGCTTATGTTGCAACATGAGATCTTTCAAACATATTGCATACATATTGCATGACAGTTAAGGTAGCCTTGATTTAGCAGACCTCTTCATCCTAACACACTTGTCCAAGCAGACACAAAGCAATGCCACACCAGGGAATCCCGATCCGAGTCAGAAGGTGAATAGGACATGTTCCTGGTTAAAAAGACATGCTGGGCTTGAGACAAATCTACATATGCACACACAAATAGCTGTGTGCAAAGTAGCCCAGGTGTAAGAAAGTCAGAATTTGCTTTCTGGATTTACTTAAGACTGGCCTTTTTTTTTTAGATTTACAACAATTTTCCCTAGGCCTGTGGATTGAAAAACAATTATCCCGAATCCCCAACCCTCCATCACTCTCTTTTTAACCTCTATGAGCAAGTTGAAAAAAAGCCTGTTACAGAACAACATAAATGATTGAATAAACTGAAAGGATGCAAAGTCAAAGAGATGCTATTAGCTTATTTGGAGTGTGAGAGATCATGAAGCGCTTAGGTTTCTCCAGGCTGTCATTTTTTAGTTCTAAAAGCAGAACAACAGTGTGGGGGCTGTGCGAGCCAGTGGAGGCTTAAGGACTGCATATTTTGAGTCTTGGTTTCATATCAAGCCAGCACTACTTCCCAGACCAACTCCTACAGCTGCCTTTCTGCCTTCCAGCCTTTCATTTTCTCTGTAGATCCAACCTACTTCCCTGCATGTCACAATGCCCAAAGCTGTGCTCACAACTCACTCATTCTGGTTGCATCTTCCTTTCTCATTTCTGTTTTACCCTCTTCTACATGGCAATGACAAATTCCATGTCAGCAGGGAGGGAAAAGAAACTTACTTCCCTTTACCTCCTCTCATTCAATGTTTTTACATTTCCTGTTCCTTTCCTCTCCCTCGCTTTGTCTGACGGTCTCCTCTGCTCCACTTATGCATCCCAGCAGTCTAGATTTCCTTTCCTCGGGTTATAATAGTAAGACTGTGAAATCACCCTGGCTCCACACCCCTTCCCTCATCCCCATGTCCTCCTTTACCCTGCTCTAAAATCTCCCTTCGCTGATCGCCTCCTCTCCCTACATCTGTACTATACTAAACATGTATGGCCGCAGGTGGTGTCACAAACCTTTATCTAGCTTGTGATCACCGTGTCCAGAACCAAACAAGCTGATGCCGGCTGTCAACGGTTAAATTTATGGAACTGTTGTCCTGCAGAGAAGGGCCTGCCCAATCTCCTTGAGCCCCCATGCTGAAGTGATTAGGCCACAGCAATTTGAACCTGACACACTGACACGAGGTCCCCTTCCCACATCCTGCCTCAAGATCCACCCATACCACATGATACCACCTCCCCTAGCCTGACACCTGCCTCGTTGTGGCAAACATTGGCTGATTTACATTTCTGATAAGCTCACAGAGGATGGATGAGCAGTGGATCTAAAGCGGCTCTGGAAAAACAAAAAGAAGGTCACTGAGAAATCTAAAATCAATAAAAATAAAAAAATAAAAAAAACAAGAAAAGACAGTGAGGAAGAAAACAACGCTAGTGGCGTAAACATCTTTTATTATTTATCTGGGATCGAAACAGAAATAAGCAATGCAGCCTGCCAATTCCAGGGCATTACCTAGAAGTTGGGTAAAAACTTTAGGTGCTTTACTTTGGTCTTTTGAATCATATGAGTTAAGAGAATTGTAACAATGTGCCTTTCTTATGTTAAAGCATATACTGTATAAATGTATGTATAAAGTTTTAATTTAAGATATGATGCTCCTCATTCAATGTTTTGTTTCCTATTCAAAAAATAGTGGGGAGAAACATGGCAGCTGCACAGTTTTTGTTTGCACGTCTGACACACTGACAAAGCTCAATAAGAGAACACTGGTGCCCTCTTGTGTTTAGGTCACACTGCGAGTCACCTCTTTATATCTGGTTTTGAGTCTTTTGTGGGTGCACCACCGTGCACCGCCTCTCGCCCGTTGATAGCTGGGATAGGCTCCAGCACACCCGCGACCCAATTGGATTAAGCGGTTCAGAAAAATGGATGGATGGAGTCTTTTGGACATTATGTAACGATAATGAAAATAAAGAAGGCAGTAAGCTGAATTCCATAAAGGGAGTCTTGGTCTCTAATGGCAAAAGATGTGATAAAGAAGATTTTAGTAAGAAGGAATGTGGTGTAAAATGATGGCATATCAATTATTTACCCACAGTTAAAAGGTCAGATACATATCCCTCTATGTTAATGAAGGGAACAGATTGAAAGACTAGTTAGTCTGCAATGTAGACATGAAAGGATCAGTTTTATAAAATGTTATCATGAATCTATGATTTCTAAGATGACTATGACTAAATTTGACCTGGTAAAACACAAGTAGTTGCTTTACTAAAAGCCTGTTGAGAAACCTCTTGGGGTGCACTCCAAAGTATAGATAGAAATTAGAATTAGGTAAATTATTTAAAACCCATATACGACTGAAAAACAAGGAACAATACTGGTGTGCAAACGGAGAAACATTGTATTGTTCTTTTTGTCAAATTAGCCTAATATGAATTTGACAGTATAGAAAATGCTTGGAACAGGGTCAGCAACATGGAAAATATATGAATATTAGTTATTTATATAATTTACATTATTCATTTAATTTATATAAACAACCCTAGATTGATAGATAGATAATAGATAATGAATAGATAAATGGAATGAAATGGGATGATGTCATCCCCCATGTCTGAGGCAGAACTCATTGTCCTGGCAACCGACTGGTTGACTGGTCTGACTGGCAGACATGAAATGAGCTGTGGTCAGTGAGAAAGAAGTGTCCTCTTTGCAGAGCAGACAGTCATTTAAAATGTGTTCTTCAACTTTGTAATTCAGTGACAGGAAGTTATTCTTTTTTTTTACCGATTTTTGAAGGATCAGTGTAACAATTTGAGAATCTATCAAAAATGTTGATGCACATGGAATCAAACCTAAGACTCAGTGCTGAGTGACCTGGTTTTATGGATCATCTTGCAGTATTTCAGTCATACTTCTCCAGTTTGTTACTGTTTCAATAATGCAAGGTCAAAACTTTGAACAAAGAACAACTAAGATATCCAGGAGCATGTAAACCTTCTTACCCAAGGATTATTGACTAACTTGAAGAGGGTAAATGCCCCGTGGTCCTCTGTCAAATTCACATTTGAAATTATTTTTGGAAATCCTGACCACTGGGTCATAAATGATGAAGGAGCTGAGATCAGAGCACAGTGTGAAACAATATATCGGTGAAGAGTATAGTCTCCATTATATGACAAGGATGATCTTTACATCAGTTAAGTCATAATTAAGAGCAAATACACATTTCAAGGCAAGGCAAGTTTATTTATATAGCACATTTCATGCACATAACAATTCAAGGTGCTTTACATACAAACATTAGAAACATTACAGCAGCTTATTTTTTGCAGAAAGCAATAAAAAGATTTAATAACAAAAGTAAAGTCACAAAATAAGAAAATTAAAGAAACAAAGAAACCCTCCGAAAAAAAAAAAAATCATCATAAAAGGCTGCACATAGAAAAGTTTTTAACCCTGATTTAAAACTGCAGCTTTCTGGGAGTTTGTTCCACATGTGAGGAGCATAAAAACTGAACGCTGCCTCTTCTTGTTTGGTTCTGACTCTGGGAACTGAAAGTAGACCTGACCCTTATGACCTGAGGGATCTGGTTGGTTCACAACGAACCAGAAGTTCCTGAATATATTTCAGAGCAACAGAAGCTCACATCAAAGCAAAGCTTTCCTCGTGGCTGTACCTCTTGGTTTATAATGAAACAAAGACCAATAACAGATTCCCAAAACTATTGAGAATTTGATTTGTAACAAGAACTGAGGCAAGAAAACAACCCAAGAACAGTCTTACAAGGTATTTTCAAAATGTGGCGGTAGTTAAGCCCATAGGTGCAAACTGGGAGACTGTAACATATCCCCAGGCTGTTGTAGTCTGTTAGGCATGTGTTTGTGACTGACATAATGAGAACTGTGATGTATGAAGACCAACTATGCAACACGAGACATGCTTATGTTTGTAAGTGTTTAACTAGGTGCTTCATAACATGCTGTCACAGGTTGCGATGGCACGATGGCACGATGACACGGATGCAGACACAGAACCGTGGACAACTGAAAAGAAAGTTAACAGGATTCTGGGAGGTAGACTCCAGATGAGCAGCGGTTACAGCGAGCAGGCAGGGATCAGCTGGCATAGGGTGTGCATGAGAAAGGCAACAATCCTGTGAGAAGTGGGAAGCACGGACCACAACACACGTTCAGCTTGTTTTAAACCTAACTAGTCACTCTTATCTCAGAAGTCCAACCATTATCTGCCAGAAAGTAATAAAAAAGCCCAAATGTGGAAAATATTGTGCAGATCAAGTACCTTACACCCATGTGCCTGTAATGCATTCTTAACTGAGTAAATAGTATCAACAAGAGAAAAGTGAGCTCCATAAAGAATTGTGGAGAAAGAAGGATGTTGATTATTCTAAAGTAAAACTGAATCTTTGTAGGGCCAAGAGTGAGGGAAATGTCAGAATTGTCACATTTTTTTTAAGTGTGACTTAAACAATTTGTACTGCGAACAAATCACAATCTGCTGTAAAGTCAGACTGAATACTTTCCTTAATTAGAGAGGATAGCTCAAAGAAGAAATGATGGAACAGTCATCTCCCAGGAGTGCAGATGCAAGCTATCAGCATCACCATCAAACTGAGCAGAAAAATAACAGATTAGGTTTTTTTTTTACTTGATTGTATGATATGTTGTTAAGAAAACTATTTGTAATGTTTTAAATTCTAAGTCAGTTTAAAATATACACTAAAACCTTGTAAGCGTGTCCACCAAAAATGGATTTTACAAAAAACCTCCAACCATGAATGAAGCTTTTGTTTTTGGTTCACCAGTTTACATTTGAATGTTGAAAAATGGAAAAGATTCATTGCACTAATCACTAATTTTTTGTCATAAAATCGTTTAGTTGATGATGACATATTTTCCTTTATATTTTAAAGTAAATTAGAATAATAAATAAATGATACAACTTTCAAATAACAACCTTAAATCAAATTGTATTAAATTAACTATTTAACAATTTAAAATAAATGCAAAAACAAAGTTTCACTTTTGTTTTATTTCTTGCTTTATTAGCTTCTAAAATGTACAGCAGTTTACAGAAATTCCACATTAACAACATGTACCAGCAGGGATTTTCTCAGTTCACTCCCTGAATATTTGAAGCAAATAAAGAATGGTTTAATTTTTTATTTATTTTTTAACTTAAAAATCTTGTTGGAGTGCTTGACCTTGCTCTCATTTTAGCCTATTTCCTATCAATCTCTCTTGCACTCTCTTTCACCAAAGAAAACGTTTTTTTTTTTTTTTATCCTGATGGCTGCCTTTGACTCCCTCCTTTTGTAAAAGTGCTACATTTCTCTTACGCAGAAGTGAAACCATCTCCATCTAACAGGGGAGGCTCGCTGAATACTCGAGGGGCCATGAGAATAATCAAAACAGTGCAAGAGCCAGCGAGGAATACAAACTCCAGTTGAGAACTAAGAAATGGAAATCAATGGCAGGATATGCAGATTGTTTTGACAGTTCGACATGCAAATAATCTTTTGGGAGTTTGCCTTCTGTTGCCTCTTCCAGGTTAAAATAACAACCAAGCCGGAAAAAAAAATAAAATAAAATGCAGTACACCAAAGAAAGGGCACAGCCTTACACCTACTTAGGTTTGTGTGAAGGTGTACCAAAAATATCAATAAGAAATGTACTGCATCACAAGCAAGGCTGAAGCGCCCAAGGCATGGTCATATCTGTAAGTGTGCACTATCAACCCTTGAAACTTATTTAAAGCTAAACAGCTGTTTTATTTATAAACTGCAGTTTATGTTTTATGCACAGTTATATTTGTCAGTTTGGCGACACTTAAGTAGCTTGAGGAAAGTCTCCATTTTATGGGCGTCTTTCTTGAAGCAGGTGAGTATGGTGTAATCCCTAATAACGGATTCCAGCATCTCTGGCTGAGCATCATACTGGAACACGCCCTGATCAGTGTAGGCTGTGGTCAGCGTCCCCTCATCCAACATCTGGACAGATTGTAGAAACAGAACTTGTCTGAGAAAAAAAGGATCCTCGCAGGATAACTGTCTAGGAACGGGATTTAACACACCTTCTTTATGAGGACCACGACTCCTTGCTCCAGACTGATAAGTTTCTCAGACACCCACTTTGTCTTGTTGAGGAGCATGTCGGGGACATGATCGTAACGATCCAGCGTCATCTGCAGGTACACCAAAGGCTCGATCCAAGACTGCACCAGCATCAGCACCGAGTGGAGTAACCATTTGTCCTGGAGGGCACAAGATCAAGACACTCACTTAATCTCAAGTTCACAATATTATTGCAACTAAAAATATTCTTATTTAATTGCAGTATCAAGAACATAAATGTCAATTACACTAATTTTCACTTTTTTTTAGTTTCATGTCTCATGCGTTGAAAAATGAGAATTTGCATTCAATTTCTTTTCTTTTTTTTTTTTAACCTGAGAACATAATTTTTATCGACAAAATATCAATATTTCATTTTTATTACCACAGTCAACACCAGTACATCGCCACACCTGAGTCGAGAGTGGCACATATAATAGAATAAGGAGATCACAGAGCATTAAAGTTTTAGTCAGACTTACTGCTCCAAGCAATAAATGGTTGCCTTTTAAAAAGTCTGTAAGAATAATGACAGCAGCATGACTTTGATCAAGCAGCTATAAAACATTCAACACGAAAATGAGGTTTAAATGCCAGGAGTAAAGCAGTTGAGCCTCCCTGGATTCCCCACAGCAGAGCAGACCTTCCGGTAAGTGCCGATGACCACTTTACAAATAGCCATTAAACTGCAGAGCAGCCAATATTCCAGTGGAAAGGACAGAGAAAAAAATTACTAACTCAGAGAACGACCTTACAGTGTGTGCTTTTTCAGAGATCACAATTACAGGATGAAACTTATAAACCACTTTTTTTGTATTGTTACAATTATTTCTCCAAACAAACCCTGCCATTAACTTGGATGAGGATGATCTATATCACCTTTGAAAGACCTTATACTAAAATCGAGTTTTCACCCAGCTGACCAAGCTGAACTTTGTCCTACAAGGTCACAAATTGCTGGATGGAAGTCCAAGCCTATTTTTTTCTATTGCAGTGCAAGTAAAGTATCTCATAAAAATGTGCACCATAAGTTTCACAGCAAACCTGTAAAGCTGTGAGATGCTGCATTATTTTGCAATGACTGTGTGGAATCAAAGCTGCATGTTAGCTTTTGCATGTTGCGATGTAACACTGAGTCAGAACGGCAAACTGAACATTATCATAATCAGTATCTGATAGTCGAAAGCAGAGAGGATGATAAACATGCACCAAAAGCAAATAAACACACAAATATGACAGTAAAGCCTTCACACTCACGCACATGTACTGTATCTACTAAATATGCATTAGCACAAAGAACATAAACTCCAATTAAATGCACAGTTGCAGCCCAACACACACACATGAACATACTTGCATACATGCAAGCTACCTCAATCTTCCATATCACACTTGAAATAAAATAACAGCAATGAATCAAGCTCATGTACATTTAATGAAAGAAATGAATCAGAAAACATTAGTGGCCGTGTGCTTACAGATATTTGTTGGATTTCACTTTTGGAGCTGGGGATGGGTAAGGTTCTGGTGATGCATGCGTAACCGGCCGGGTTACTCTGAAGCCTCAAAGGGAATGGAATGAACATATCCTCCTACAGCCCATTCACAAGATGAAAAAGGAGAATATTATTAATTAGTTAAATCAAAAAGACATACATTTGCATTTTGTGAGCAGTGATGAAACATCTCTTTTTGTTTTATAAGGTAAAGGATTAAACTCAAAGCTTTCGCAGAATTTCCTCATTTAACTGAAGATAAACTGTAGGGAAAACAAAGACAAAAGCTTCCCCAGTTGTTACAAGTGAACACAGCAAAGACACATTTTTTCCCTGCCATTTTCTCATCTGTATATACCATGTAGCATATTCCCCCTATCATTTCCTTTTAAAGGCCATCGCAACCCACAAACGAGAGAGGATTCAGCCGTGGAAACCTGCACTTTTGCCGTTGCAGTGCATCATTATCACATTTATATTACCTCGCTGTGGGCTTGCTTCTTCAATAAAACATCTTTGGCTAAGAAGAACGATAGAGTAATACTTTGAAGCTCAACAGTAAGAAAATGATCATGTCAGAATCAAAAGAAAATAACGGGGAGTATCTGACAGTGTGACTGAGTGTTTCTGGTCCTGTATAATGCTGAAAAGCCTTGTTGTATATCTTTGGGAATGTGATTTCTTTTCCGCAACAACACGGAATAAAACAGATTAGCATACATATATTATGCATTCCTGATTCTATTTTTCTATGACATTATTTTTCAAAAAGACTGAAGAAAAGAACAGAAGAAAAAACATTTTCACTTGATTCAAATAGGACTTTCCCCACAAGTAGTTAACAGCATAGACCATACTCTAGTTGAACCCTACAGGCACATTGGAAAAAAGAATAAAAATCTTTTTGTGACGCTATATGTGAGAAATGATTTAGTTTTTCCTGAGGCAAGAACCTACACAACTCAATCCCAGGCCTTGCAGTAGTATTTTGAAGCGTGTGGATACGGCAGGACCGGCGAACAGGTCGACTCCTTTTGTTTTTACAGTGCATGTGTTCAAAGACTCATTTTAGGGTGATGTCGGTGTTACTCACAAACAAAGAACACGATTCTTCAGAGACACGGTAGATGAGCTCTGCATGGTGGACGACTCGGTCTAAAAGTTTCTCCTGGGAGATGGAAGGGCAGCGGACCAAGCTGGCCTGATCTTCTCTACAGTCTAAAGGAGCGCTTACGGTAAGAAGAAAGGGCCATTGCAATAGAGCCCACACACACTGCTGCATGACTGAAGATGCATAGAACACATGGAACAAATGTTTGAGATTCAGCTTAGAAATATGAATGTATGCAACCCACAACATCACAATCTTCTACTAAAAGAAATATAATTCATGTTTTAAAAATGGCCATAAGTAATCGATAAAATCAAAGAAGCAATTCATAATTTTTTGGGATTATACTACCTGTTAAGTGCATTCTGGCAGTATTCTTCAAGTTTTCTTGCTGTTCTGCCAGGGTAACTACTTTATAAAGCCTGAGAAGGCCATGAATAAATGGAAAAAGTCATTTTGGTCTTACGCAGGTTCCTGTAAAAAGATACTGGTCTTCCCAAACCAACGGATTTCTTTTGTCATGCATAGTACTGAGATGGTGACTACAAGCTGCCAAAATACATTTAATCTTGATTCTGAGTTGTACATCTTCTCTTTAAAGCATCTGATAATATGGCATGTCAAACAACTAAACACAATTAATCTTTTTTTAAATGGGGGAAATCAAACTAGAAAGAGCAAAAAAAAATGCTTTTAAACATTTTTCTGCTATTTTGTTTCCAGAAACTGTTTGCCAATAGTCTTAGAATAAAAAGCTGATTTGATTTGAGAACAGACTGACTGATTAGATTTGGGTTCGGAAATACCCTGCTTCTAAGCTGATGTATGTGTGTGATATGGATTTTAATATATGTGACGGAGAAAGCTGCACAAAAGTCAGAACAGGACAGCAGGAAAATGACAAAATTAGGGCTGATTAAAGACAGTAGAATCTATATCAATCACTGGAATCTATAAAAATCCCTCAAGTCTTCTGTTTCATTCTACTTTTTAAAGAATTATGTGTGTAATGACATTTGAAGATTTCAGGGGATGGGTTTCCAAGATGCTTATAAATCCATCCCTTTATCCTAGATGTAAATCACCAAACCTTTTTATATCTATGACAGAGGGAATGTTCTCCAATCTTGGAATCAGACATAGAACAAAAGATTATGCTAAATTTAACCGCTTCCTTCCACAAGAACTTTTACAAAACTAAACAAAACACCATAAACGAGAACAGGTCAAGACATTTGAGCTCAAATGTTTATTTCTTCAGTGAAGCATGTTTAAGGAGAAGCTTCAGACAGACAGGGGATCAAGATGTTGCAGCTGATGGGTGTAGTGTTTCTGAACTGAATGTCACAGAGCTGGTTGCTATTCAAGAAAACTGCAGCTTCTTTTCACATGCTGTATGTCAACCTATTCATATGAATTTCTGTCCCTCTTGTCACCTTTTCTTTTACTCCCCCTCTTTTTTTCATCTCCAGAGGGATGCTTCAGATTCCCATATTCAAGATCACCTCTCCATGAAAACAACTCATGGTAAAAGCACTTTTAAAACATTGGAAATTGAATCAAACTTTACAGGATATTTATTTTAAAGAACAAAATAAAGCACTTCTTACAAATACTGTACATTAACATAAAAATACTGTATTACAAATGGTGAATAACAAAAGAAAAACATTTCTGCTTCCATTCTGACCATAAGATGTTGCTGATCTGTTATATCATTCTTTATGCATGGACAGGAATCCTACAGCATTACTTGTACTTTGATTCAGAAACTGGATAAAAAGTCCTAATCCAAAGTATTTTTTCCATGGCATTTTTCTCAAACATGTTACAATATGGCTGGATGGGTGTTCCCTAACATGCTACAATTAATTAAATGTTTGATAAAAAAGGAAAAATCCAACATTGCAGAGGGCTCTAACAAAGAGCCAACTTTTGAGCAGGGGTTTGAAGATTGCTACAGATGAAACTGATATAAGTGTTTTGTTCAGTAGATGAAGATGAGTGTTGCAAGGAAAGAAAACAGATCTTTCTTTTGCCTAAAATGATTCGTTATGGGCTTTTCTAAAAGATTTTTCAGGATGGCGCATATCAGGTCAATGCATTTGTATTTAAGGGCAAGGTAAGACTATTAGTTGTAGAAGATTTTGAAATAAATACAAATTTTAAAGAGGAACAAGTAGAGACACAAGCATAGGGGTGATGTGCTCCAGGCTTTTTGTCCTTTAATGAATTTAGCTTTTTCAAATTAGCCAGAGGCAATGGAGAGACCCTTGAGTGATGCTTGAGTAGAGAATTGAAGTTGTCAAGGCAGGTAAAGATAAAGCTTTAACTTTTTGAAAGTTAGTGGCTGAAAATCTTATTTCTAAATTTTGAAATCCTTTTTGGAAGAAAAGGACCGAGCGATATGTTTGATCTGAGCAACTAGAATAAAATGTCACTCCTTGACTCAGACTTTTAGAACAGTAATAAAAAAAATGTCTGGTATTAGAATGATGAGCACAAAAAAACTAATAACTAAATCCTTGATTCCAGATCACGATTTAGCTCTTAAATTCATATCAGCAGAAAAGGAAAAGGTTTTCTTTGTGTGCACCCAGTGCTAAGTAGGGGTGGGACAATACATCGATCTACATAGATACATCGATCATATGGTCAATGAGTCATTAGCATCGATCCAAAATCCTGACAAAAATCGATAGTGCAAGCAGTTATCAAAGGCGCTTTTATTTTGAAAATAGCTTTATTTTAAAGTTCTTCAGACACGCCATTTTCTGGCTAAGCGGCGCGGACGCTCAAAGTGCTCCAAGCGTCATCAGGGCAAGCAGAGACAAAGCGGTTTGTGATGAAATCGTCTCTCCTCTGGGAAATAAATCAGCTGTTAAGAAACATTTTAGATTTCGGAAAAGAAAAGATGGATCAACAGACAAGTCGCATGCTGTGTGCAAGCAGTGTCACTCAGGTAAAATACTCAGGTAACACAACGAACCTTGCCAGCCACCTGAAAAAAAGCACGGCATTGACCCTCATGCCGGTGGTGTTAAAGATAGCGGATCCCAATCATCAGCACCAGCTATGACCAGCTTTTTCCCTCAAAAATTGAATCAGAATTCAAAAAGAGCAATGAGTATTACTGCTGCAATTTCATATTTCATCTGCAAAGATATGAGACCATACAGCGTTGTCGAAAATGACGGATTTCGTGAGCTACTGCACACTTTAGAGCCGAAATACACCGTTCCGTCTAGAAAGCACTTCAGTGAAACGTGCATACCGTGTCTGTATGATGAGGTAAAAGAGGAAATTAAATGTCAGCTAACGAGCACAGAACGCGTCGCAATCACTACAGATGGGTGGACATCGTGCACAACAGAGTCTTATGTAACCGTGACCTGTCATTATATTGACGCCACCTGGGAGATGAAGAATTGTGTTTTTCAAACGCGTGTTTTGAATGAGTCCCACACCGGAGTTAACCTTGGGACAGTTCTGAAAGAGGTATGCCAGGAGTGGAATATAACTAATAAAAAACCCGCTGTGGTAACGGACAACGCCAGCAACATGTCCATAGCTGGAGTAGAGGCAAGTCTGTCACCACACATCAAATGCTTTGGGCACACTGTGAATTTGGCAACGCAGAAAGGCCTCAAATGTGCTGGTGCTAAGCGTCTTTTAGCAAAAGTCAGGAGGATCGTCGCATTTTTCCACTGCAGCACGATAGTCACTGCAGTTTTAAAGGAGAAGCAACATCTGCTGAGCCTTCCAGAACACAAGTTAAAACAGGACGTGTGCACTCGCTGGAATAGTTCGTTCGACATGCTTGACCGTTTCCTGGAACAACAAACTGCAGTGTGTGCTACACTCCTAGACAAAAAACTCAGAAAAGGCGCCAATGATGATGTTTACACACTGAAAGAAAGTGACATCACTGCAGCTGAAAACTTAGTGAAACTGCTTGGACCAGTGAAAACTGCTAGCACCATCATGAGTGAAGAAAAGCAGCCCACTGTATCCGTCATTGCTCCACTGAAAGCGAGGCTCTTGGAGCATTTCAGACCCGCTGAAGAAGACTCTCCTTTAGTCAGAGAGATGAAGGAGATTATGAGCAGGGAGCTTGGACAGCGATATTTGGATGTGCAGGAAGTCCTCCATACAGCATCAGCATTAGATGCAAGGTTCAAGAAGCTGCCGTTTCTGAGCGAGGATGAGAGAGCAACTACTTTCCTGCATCTAACAAGCAAGGCTACAGAACTGTGGGACCAGAAAGTAAGTTAATATTTTCAGTATATTTGTTTATGTTTATTGTAAGAAATGTGAACACTTAGATACTCTTTTTTTAACTGTTTCAAAATTTCCTTTATCATTTGAATACTAATACCTATCATAATGTGCATGTGTTTTTGTTTTCCCTTTTGCTAAATCATATACAGAATGAACCAATGGCAGGGGTTGAGAACACACCTCTCATCTGCTGATGACCAAACGTCCAGTGGCTTGTGTGAGCAGCTGCCTGAGGACCCTGCATCAGCCCAAACTCAAGATAGTGAACAAGGTGTGTGTATTTTTAATTTTATTGTGTTTTTTTTTCCTAGATGAACACAAATATAAATGAATGATTATCTTACTAGCATATAAAATGTTGAAGAGATGTTTAGTCTTCTGAAATAAGTGAGTGTAAGATCCTGAAGTAAGGCACTTCAGGATGTTTTTGGTGACTCCTTTTACTCCGAGGACTCCAACCATGCTGCCAAAACCAGCAAAGAGCTGGTCAGAGCTGAAGTTTATAAGTATGAAGAGACTGCATCTCTGCCCCTTGGAGGTAATGTGTTGGTTTGGTGGAAAAATCACCAGACTGAGTTCCCTCTCCTGGCAAACCTTGCGAAAACATACCTCTGCATTCCTGGTACTAGTGTACCAGCTGAGCGCGTGTTCAGCACTGCAGGTGACATTGTCCATTCACAACGCAGTGTTTTGTCTCCTGAGCATGTTGATCAGTTTATATTTTTAAAGAAAAACCTGACAAAGAGAACTGTTAAGGACACACATGACTTCTGAAAACATTTGAAAAGAAAAAAAAGGCTAAAGTGACATGCTGGTGGTCAGTGAGTTTTTGACAGTCAATGTACTGTTTGTTTTTTTCCATCTGGGACTTTCATGTTGAAACTTTTAAGAGCTGTTTAGAAAAACAATAACCTTGTTTATTATTACCAGTCTGCCTTTGTTCTAAGAACAGATATTTTCTAAATGAATGTAAAATCCCAGAGCTCAGAGGTTAATGATGATCTAGTTGCTTTTTGTAATTTTGATTTGAATAGAAATAACTGTGATCAATCACTCATGATATTTTATTTCGCTTTTCATATCGATCGGTGGATCCTAGATCGAATCGAATCGAAATCATATCGTGAAAAAATTTGAGATGTCGGCAAACATGGAATCGCTGTATCACTATATCAATATAATATTGTATCGTGATCAAACCAGCGATTCCCACCCCTAGTGCAAAGTCATTGATTTTTCAAGAAGTTCCATAAAACCAGTGGCGTTTTTTTCGCAGAAGCAAAGGGAAGCACAACCTCCTCTATGTATTGTTTCGGTTCATTCATTTATTAATTTCCAGACCGTGGCCGTCATTGTTCTGAAACTCTTAATTTTAGAGCGAATACAAAGAGGATTCTCCCTCACCGTTTCTCTGATCGCCGTCTTTCCCATTGAAACAGCGCCCACTTGTGGTGAAT
Source organism: Craterocephalus amniculus (assembly GCA_036024015.1). Classification (NCBI taxonomy): domain Eukaryota; kingdom Metazoa; phylum Chordata; class Actinopteri; order Atheriniformes; family Atherinidae; genus Craterocephalus; species Craterocephalus amniculus. The sequence continues at coordinate 496 of JAVQJG010093544.1, read as the reverse complement.
CACTGAATTAAATCATGTTGTGTAGAAGGCCAGACCAGGCTGGCTACCCTTGTAGATTATTTTTTTCAATGATCAGCCAATCAGATGAGACAACGTCATGCCACTACCGGAGCGTGATTAGTTTTTTGGAGGTCAAGGGAAGCTAGTCGCTTCTTTGCATCCCACTAATCAGACCAGAGAAGTCTGTCCATGAATCATGACAGAATCATAACAATCGCCATTAGCAACCCGGCAGGCTCAGAGCAAAGATAGAAGGTGACGATTTGGAGATTTTAGCCAAAAATACTTTCACCAAACTACCACAACAGCTTCAATTATTAATGAAATTTATATCAAAGCCGGAGCTTCGTGTGGAAAGGTGCAATGGAGTTCAGACAATTAATGTTGAAAGTTAGTGCCGCACTAGAATGGCTAGCCGCTAATGGTAACCTGCTGGTCCCATCCTCTCATTGACATTGAGTAAAACATAATAGTTGAATTCCTTCATACATTCATT